>VDFB02270651.1:371533063-371841354 GCA_007258455.2 Sequoia sempervirens
ATTTTCATGAATAGGGAATCCTCTCTTTCACTTTCAATTCTAGAGGTATAATGATCATAATCATAAGGTGAATAACTATCTTCCTTAGAGTAGATAATTTTCTTATGCTTATCATAATTCTTCTTCTTATTCTTGGAATTATTCTAGCTCTTTTGATAGGTCTTATACTCTTTTTATTCATCATTGATTCCTTTGAAAGGACACTTAGCAACAAAGTGACCTATTTTACCTCAATTAAAACATTTGAAGTGTAACATACCTTTGTACTTTCCAGAGCCTTTCTTTAACTTCCTTACAAAGTTTGCTTCTTTAAGATCTAATTCATCACTAGATTCAGAGTCTTCATTTATCTTTGATATCTTAAAATTTTCCTCTTTCTTTGAATATTTATCATTCACAATCCTCATCTCATATGTAGTGAGTATCCCATGTAGTTCATCCATTGTTAGAGCGTTTGAAGATCTTTAGCTTCTTCAACAATTTTTGTTGAATAAAATCTTGTGACATGAAGAGATATAAGTATCTTTTTAGAATCATTGACTCTTTCAATTCTTCGCCAAGTCCTCTGATGGTATTGGAAACTCCATCCACCCAGAGTAGATATACAACAATATTTTCTTCTTCCTTCATCTTTAGACTCTCAAATTATCCTTGATAGGTCTAAAGCTTTGCTTGCTTGCCTATGTCACCACCTTCATAAATATTGTGAACTTGGTCTCAAATATCCTTTGCAATCTTGCAGTGTATTATCTCAAAAAAATTAGATTTGCATAACCCACATAAAATAACATTCTTTGATTTAGTAATATTTTCATAGGCTTTCTTTCTTGCTTGATCCCTTAGAGGATTATCATGAATTTCATAACCATTTGCAACAAATTACCAAACATCAAACCCTAATGCCATCAAGTAAGCTTTTATCCTTACACTCTAGAAGGCATAGTTTGATCCATCAAACAATGGTGACTTGTTTGAAGAAATACCTTCTTGTCTTGTCACGTGTGTCATCATAGATCTATCTCATGTTGTTAAGCTTCACCAAGGAACTTAGCTTTGATACCAATTGTTAGACACACAAATACTAAGAGGGGGGGGTGAATCAGTATTTAATTTTTTTAATTTAAATCACATCATTCATAAAACTATGAAAACATAATCAATGGTAATGCAAGTAATAAACACATCCACACAAGAGAACACCAAATTTACATGGAACCTAGAAGGGAAAAACCACGGTGAGAAAAGTTTATTGGAATTATTGCCCAAATCCAACTTTACAAAAATAATATAGAACTTACACTAATTTTGTAGGCACCCAACCACATGAATTACAACCTTAAAGGGAGACATCAGTCCCCTTGAATTTTGATTTGCAGGCACCAATCTAGAGGAGACACCAATCCCTTATGACTGAGCTACAACATAGCTACTCAACACCAACTCAAATTAAGAGTCTTCAACCTCATAATATAGAAATAAATATAGATCTACTTTCACTCAATCTTCTCTACATCAACATGCAAACACATCCAATGATGATCTCCCATTTTTTCTCAATGCACTTAACTTCTCATCTCAATTCAAACACTATACACTCTTGTCACTTGCTCATGTTCGTCAATTACTCCACACTCTCTCTACATCACCCTTGTTTTATGAAAAATTATCCATATAATGTATCCATTCCATCATATTTATAACAATTCATGTCAACCTAGAACCCTTTAACACCATCCTTAATTATCCATGTCGGCCAAGGATAAACCTTAATTCAAAATGATATGAAATGTATATTAGGCTCGACCCTAAATCAAATGCATTACCACAAGTGTAGGGTTATTTCATGCACTTCCTACCATGATCTTAACTAGTCCTATTTTACCTTCACATGTTTCCTCTAACTAGTGCACACTTCCCTTCATTGGCATAAATAGTCAAGCATTATTCATAGTCAAGCCAACAAACACAAACTTCACTCTATCACTTCTATCTTATTGCTTTGTAACTCAAATTCATTGAAGTAGTAAAATAGGATACTTCATGAGTATTAGTAATTAACTTCCCAACCACAAGCCATAATAATTAACATTGGTATAATGTAGTACCAAAACATAATGACAATTTAGTATAGTGCATATTTTGCATTTGAGCAGCAAACCTCAAAACATTATCGCAAACACTTTTAGACTTCTACAAAAGTAGTAGACAACCAGTAACCACCAGTTCCATATGTATTTGAATTTCCATGTCATTTTTCAATAATGATAACATTAAAATTCTACAACATCTTCAACAGAAGCAACTGATATTCCATTTTCACATATTTTGACATGAATGATTGTAGTGTAGAAAAATGTATCCCTTTTACATTTTCACACTTGTTTGGGCCCTCCTAGTTAAAGACTTAATTGTGCCTTATTTTGGTGTTGTAAAGTGTACCCCTTTACACTTTCACACTTATTTAGGGCTCCTTTAATTAATTGAGCTTAGTTTTCCTTAATTGGCTCCTTAATTCATTTACCAAACCTATTTTATTACATTTTATGAAGAGGAAATCCAACATTCATTAATGCCTTAACATAACACTTCTCATTGAGCAATGTGTGTCCTAGGTTTAGGGACATAGGACCCATTCACCCATGGGTGAATGGTTTCTCCCTTAGACCTAGGACCTAAATTTAAATTATGTTTTGGTGATATTTTAACATATTCAAATCTATATTCAGATGTTGGCTTGTGATATTTGAATTTCAGGAAATTAAGGATACATATCTATAAATATAAGGTTATTTCACTATGTTTCACCTAGTAATTTTGAAGTGAGCATTCCTATAGCAAAGTTGATGATAAAGAGTAATTCAAGGCATTCAAGAGAAGAATTATCAGAGTTTTATTGCAACATTCAAGATCCAACTATCACATGAAATTCTTCTTGCATCATGCATGTTTTTGGAGCTAATATGGTGATTTAGGTTTCATTATCCATTCAAAAATTCAAAGCATTATTTCAAGAAAGATTCAAGGTTCAAGATCCACATCCATTGAAGTCATTTCATGCAAGTTGCAGATTTACATTTCAAGGTTTATGCAAGGGTTTGTTGAGTGGTAACATATATTTGTTCATTCTTCATTCCCTTTTTCATGTTTCATTTCAAGGTTTTATTACCAAAATGAGGTTTGACTAAGGCAATCCCCGATTCACCAAAAACAAAACATTTTTCCCTCTTAATTTGTGTTTGCAAATTTAGGTGGAAGAAATCTTGAAGATCTCTTGAAGAGAAAAATTGAAGATGTCAAAGTTGAAAAAAGTTGTCATAAAAGTTGTCATCTCATGGAAACTCACTTGCAAAATTTATTTTTGGATTTTTGAACCTAGAACCTTGGCAAATTGGAAGATTCAGATATGTAGCAGAGGCTCCCGAAATTTGCAGACAAACCCTAACTTAGGACCCATTCACCCCTGGGCGAATGAGTCCCAAATCAACTTCAGAAATTGACTTTTGGTGAAAGGTACATTCAAATTTTCCCCTCTTTGATCTACTTTTTATTTTCTAGTTATGTTAGTATTGAGTTTAATCTTGCTATTGCAAGTGTTAGATTGCAATTTGGTGTTGATTTACTATTTTTTAGTTTTTCTCCCCAAATTGTTGTTTGACCTTGACCCCCATCCTTTAGTCTTAAGGAAATCTATAGATTCACATCTTGAGTTGACTCACCTAAGGGTTGTAAGTCAATTCTTTGTGTGGATCTCATTTCCTAATGAAATAAAGGTTCAGATAGGTCTATTTGTTATATTGAGCATGATATAATATATATAGATAGATAGATAGAAGCAAGTAATGTGCATATTATTGACAATATAATCATAAGCAATGGAGGTAGTAATAATTCAAAACATATTAATATGTTACCAAGGCTGCATAAAGGAAATGATAGAAGTGCCTAAAATATGCAAAGTCTCCTAAAAGAAGTGCATAGTAAAAGCATTATAAGAGAATTCTTAGTAAAGGTCATTTGAAAATGCCACTTATGGGCCGATTTGGAAAGCCACATGGTGGAGATAGACAATGCATAAAGTAATATTTAATAAAATAACTCTTATTCTTGTTTGAGCCACCGTAGACAGTGTGAAGTATCTCCTAGAATTTATGGTGTATGAAGTAGAGTTATAAAACAATACAAATTCTTTTATTGCATAATGATAGTGTATGTTAAATTAACATTGCCCAAGTCGCCATATAGTGACACAACTAATGGAAGAGTTAAATGCATTAAAAATAACAACAAAATCAAATGCAAATAGGAATTGACTTAGCTTAGTTTGTTGTCATATTTCCAAGAGTTTGACTTGGTAAAAGAGAGAGATAAATAGAATCAAATCAACTCAGCATAGGAGGTAGAATTAGAATGTGCATATGACTATTATATGTTAATTTAGTGAGTTTATTTGTTGCCAGTAAAGTAAATAAAGGTGCCCAATATTGCTTAGTCAACTCATTTAGATGAGAAGTTGGTTTTTTGTTGTTAAGACGTGGCAATTGGAAGAGAAAAGGTGGTGAATAGTTGAGCTTGTTTATAGCAATAAGTTTCTCAATTTTTAGTATAAGTAGAGGCAACCTCTTAACCTTTTTGCATTCATTCTTTTCATTCAACCTTTTAGAGTTTGTTGTTGTAGTTTTTCTGTGCAAATCATTGTTGAGTGCAATAGTGGGAAAAAAGAGGCTTATTTGAGAGTTTGTAATTTGTTGAGAGTTTTGAGAGATTTCATAAAGGCTAGAATTGGAGATAAGCCGATAAACATAACTATTCACATGTGGGTTAAAACATGGGCAAAATCAATTGGGTAAAACATTGGGCTTGTTACATCTACTCAAGTGTGGATTTATATTAATTGTTTTTCCTAATAGAATCTCCATTACTTGTGATTTGGATGGTGTACCTATAATTTTATAAATATTAATTATGAAGTGGATGGTAGTGATAGATTGACCCATTATTTGTGTATTTATTATAATGGATATGTTTCATTTAACAAAACTATATTGTACAAGTAATCATGTGGTGATAGTTGATGAAATGTTATCATTTTTTGTAAAGATCTTGAATTGCTAACTAAATATAAATTCTCAAATGGATAGTGATCGTCATCACAAGAATGAAAAATTAATCTCTCAAAAAAAATAATTAGATGAATATATATTTTAAAATAAATTAGAGATTATGGTACAAATTTCAATGATTCTTGTAAGAATAGACTTTGATCAATGGTTATAATAGGGAACGCTTCTTTTATGTCTTTATCTACCCATATTGGATCATCTGATTTCAAAAAAGGTTGAATTGGTGGATATAACATTAATTTTTTTTCTTTTTCTCCCCATTAGAAATAACCATACATTACCTGAATAAAAATTGATAAAAGTGTCTACATTGGCCAACCAAGGTCATCCAAAGATTAAGTGATATCCCACAACTTTACTTTAGGCTAAAAAATCATAAAGTCAGTTGGATATTCAAATGAATCAATGGATATAAGTACATATTCAATGATACCCTTAGGTTTTATTAAATAGCTCGATCAACCATCTAAAAAAGTATAAGTGTGGGTCTTAGGCCTTTTAGACATAATTTCTCTTTAGTTTCACTAGTCATTACATTGATAGGAACACCCAAACCAATAAGTGTGTTATGACTAAAAATTTGACAAATACATACCTAATTCATTGGAGTCCTATGAAAGGAGTACCTAGCAATTGAAATATTTCCTAATATGAGACATATGAGTTATCTAATAACTTGGAAAGTTTTTAGATCTAGTTTCTTATTGTGTTTCTTTGTGCATACCATTTGCATAAAGTATTTTTGTGTAAATGTGAATATCTTTGATTGCTTGTAAAAAGGAATTTTTACACATACATTTCTCGATCCATTAATAAGATCAAATTCTAAATGAGATTATTTCTTTTGAGTATGGAATCAGTTTGGATATGGAGGTGATATTGGTTGTACCAATGTCAAGTAACAAGATCGGGTTGAGTTTCTTCATAATTATAAATTTAATATCTTAAGCTTAGTGACCATATGAGATCTAGGATCTTGAAGTTTTTTTCTTTACTTAAGTTTAAAATATTTAATATCAAGTGTGTTGACAACATATCTTGGAAATCCAACAACCTCATTATTATAAATTAGTTAAAGTGCTTTATTATTTGGATTGGGCCTAGGTTATGTGATCATTGTAGCATCCCCTAATGGTTGAGATGAAGTTGATGATTGATTATTTGATGAAGATGGTATGGGTGGTAAAAAAAAATATTATTGAGGTTGTTGGTATGGAGTAATAGTGGTTTGTATGAGATATGATGGATATTATAAATAAGTGGGTCATGTTATTGTCCATGAATATTTCCATGTTTGGAATAAGGGTTGGTTTTGTGGGTATTGATTAGGTCATTATTGATAATATGGTGGTTGTTTCCAACATCCATATCATCTAACTCCTTGAAAATTGGTGGGTTCTTGAATAGTTCCTATAAATTTTACAAATATTATCAATTGAAAGTTTAGAAATGTCACTACCACCTACAAGGTTTAAATCATCAATAAATCCATCACAAATCCTTCTTAAAAAGAGCATATTAATGGCTTCATGTGCTAATTTGTTTTGTATTGGTAAACAAAGTTGTCATTGTGATTATTTATCCAAAAATGACCCTATTTACTCAAAGAGTAGTGACAATTATTCTGATAGTTGGAGAGATCGTTATGGAATAGAGTCAATCTTTGCATTTGAGAGGACTAGTTCCCTAATATGATATGGGTGTTTGTAATTTTTGTGTACTTTTAACCTGAAAGTATATAAAAGAGAAAGGAAAAACTCAAGGAAAATGAATAACATAAACCCCAATAGTAGACATACAAATACCAACTGAGCTTTCACAACTGATTACATATTATAAAGGGGGTTTTAATATATTTTGATATACAACAATGATAAAGGAAAGATGATAAATCTCAACATACAAAGAGATAAGTTACTTAAACATTCAAATCAAGATACCAAGATATGCTTGTGTTTCATCAATCACATAGATTATCAATGGTTTACACAATTACACAAAGGGATTATTGATTTAACATACGAGAAGTTAGCAATAACAACACAAGCATCCATTTAGAACATACGAACTAAAATGAATTCTTCATTATGTTTATGAAATTATACAACTCCAAAAAGCCTTTGATACATAGTGCTAAACCAAAATGTTCTCAAAATTTTCCCTATGTAAGAGTCCCCTTATAATATAAATAGCCTTGTATTTATAGGCTTCATCCTCATAACTACCTTGTAACATTTGGAAACTACCTCCTAACTATCTTTTTGAAACATAATGGTTTTCAAAATAATAAACCTTACTTGGTTAGGTTTTACATAACTTTTTTACAAATAAGGTTCAATTTCTAACTTTGATCACAACATGTGACATAAGTCCCTTGTCCAAAAGATAACTTGAAACTATATCTTCAAAAGGAGACCAAGTTATTGGTCTTCTTGTATTGCCTACTAACAATGAATTCTTGACTGCATACCCAACAATGTCTACTAAAATTATTTCCTTTAACTCCAATCACTTGATTAGGGAAGAAAGAAAACCCATCTAACTTGTGGAAGTAAAGACTCAATAGCCTTCAAGTATAAAAAACTTTTCATTTAGATGACTTTCATCATCACAAAAAATCATTCTTATTACAAATGCAATTTCCTCCGATGTCTAGAAATATTGTGAGATTCCTTGGTAGTTAATATCATGACAAGCATTTTGATTCTACTTTCCAAAAACTCGATATTATTTTCAATGTTGTCATACATGTAATTGCATCTTGAAATGAGTTATTAAGAATCCCCTCAATTCTGCAAGGCGTCTCCTTATTTATCTAGTTAGTTTAGAAGACTATATTGACTATATTCTTGGGTGAATCATCTTGCATGACCTCTAAAACTGCAAGAAATGAATCTACTCACTAAAATAAAATATCCCATGCCTGATTTGTAGACACATAAAATTGACCTAGGCCTGCAAACTTTATTTTCTCCATATTTCTTCCTAACATAATTAAAATATTTAATTATGTCCTAAAGTCCAAATTCAACTATTAATTAAATAATTCTTAATTATTTAATTAATTCACATCTTTTGTTCTTCCTGACTATTTTAATAAATAAATTATATTTATTTTATTTAAATATGTCACTAATTTCTTATGTCTCCATGATTAAGTAAATTCCTAAATTTATTTAATTATCATTTGTCAATCACTTCTTCCTGATTATTTAAATAAATAAACTTTATTTATTTATTTATTTAAATACGTCATTAATTTCTTGTTTCCTCTTATAATTAAATAAATTTTTATAATTTATTTAATTATTGTCCACCTTGGCTTTTTCTAATTTTAAATAAAATTTCTTATTTAAAATTGTTCACTTTTTTTTCCCACCAAGTAAATAATTTAAATTATTATTTACTATCACATGGTCCCACCACTTTTGAATTACATTAATTTTTAATTCAAGAGGACAACTCAACCTTCTAAATCAAATAATTTTAAATTATTATTTGATTTTACAGTAGCCTCTTTTTTTGTGCCTAATAGTCTCTTATCACATGCAACCTGGTCCATTTATTTGATTTTCTAAAATCAAATCTCAACCCTTCATTTCAAACTTCACCCTAATGTTTCCTTAACCCTAATTGTGGGTTGTCCCATTTAATTTTAGCCATTGATCTTAGGGCATCTCTCATCTAACAATCTTGGCCATTCATCCAAAATTGGCCTTTCTATAAAAGGCAATTCTGGCCTCATTTGGACATCTCTTGACTTTGTGAGTTCATGCTTTAGACTTTAGGCTTGCTTCATACTTGCAATTGTTGAGTACATTGCAACACTATTAGAATCCTTCAATATTTGCTTAGGGCTTGTCATAGGTCAATAGTTGCTCATCAAAATATGAGGGCAAACATCAACTTGTAGCAAATGGAGAAGGTGCAATGAAGCTAATTCATGGAGGGCATGAAGACTTGGTGAGATTGTTCTTTGTTTTTATGCTTTTTAACTCCATTATTCTTCATTGTTTAGCTAGGGTTTAGTTTTTTTAGGCTTTATAATGATAACCTGGAATTTTCCCTAAGTTACATTGGTGAACCTAACGCCAAAAATGTGTTTTTGTAGATTTTCATACGGATTTTTCATCACTTTTTGCAAGTATAGGTACAAAATGCCACAACTGTAACTTTTTGAGCCACATTTGATGCATCACGATGCATTTTCTCCCTGAAACAATGCATTCACAGTCCCAAGCCGTATTTGCTAGCCTGAATGATGCATTTTCTCTATTGAAACACATTTGTAGGTTTGAATGATGCATATGCAGGTCTGACACATTTGAAAAACATAACGACACATCTGCTTGGTAAAAAATTGCTTTTGGGTTTTGACTGTATTTTCCACATTTCTCTTTTTTTGTTTAATAGCTTAGGGATTTTGGGTTACTAATCTATTGTTTGCATAATGTGGCAAAGTTGGAAGGAGTAGCTAACATTTGTTTGTTGATTATTTTATAACTCCTTTACAATCCTAAAAGCAAACAAACAATCATAAACAACTTGCATTTATATTTCATGGGTTTAAAATGAACACAATCTTGCATTGAAACTCATCAAGGCTAAAATTTACATGCATTTTCATGACATTGGCTTAAAATGAACATTGTTTGTCTCACATTAAATTGGGTTTAAAATGAACAAGTGTCTTGTGTGTCTTGTGGTGTAGTGATTGCCTCTTAAGTGTGTATGCAATTCTCTTGCGCTTTGTGTGATCTTGAGAAACAAAAACACTAAGAGGTTGTTACTTTACCACTCCCACATTTCAATTTGGGCTTCAAAAATGAACAAACTTGTGAGTGTCGGTTGAAATTTTTGTGTATGCAATCCCCTCGTGCCTTAGTGCAATCTTGGGTGAACAAAAACAAAGCTTTCAATTCACTTTTGTTGTTTAACCTTAGAGGGGCCTACCTCAAAAGAGGGAACGACTCCAACCAATTTTTTGCTCGAGCTAGTATACAAAACGATAAGACTAAACCGTCGAGTCCTCATGGTATGTAGGCCTTATCTGTGTAGTTTCATTTGAAAATGGGTACCTACCTTTTCTTTTAAAGGTATAAGAGCCCCTAGTAGAGTGATTAAAGCCTTAAGTGGCTTGCTATATGCTCATGAGGTGCCATGTCCCTGAGCATTCACTAGAACCCTCTTGTGTAGTTTTCTAAAAACCCTTCTATTCATTGGTGCAACAACGATTGTTGCCAAGGCATCCACATTCTTACAGTTCCTAGTAGAGGTGAAGAACTTGTCATGGGAGATTTATGAGGGCTCAAAGCTTGGTTGACCTGAGAAGTGAGTGCAACGTAAAGGGGATCCAGTGCAGCCAAGCTTCTAAGTCACTCACTAAGAATAAGTGCAGCTAGGGAAACCCACATGGAATCCCATGAATATAGTCCTTGCCAAACCTAGGATTATGCTTGTTTTAAAATTTCAAAGAAAAAACCACATGTTTTCCAAGTGTTTTCTAAAATAATGAACAAATAAACATCCTTCACAGATCTGGAAAAATACACTCAAACTGAAACAATCTTGAAAATCTACCAAAATTATAAAGAAACCAGACTTTTATTCACTCTACAACGCATTTGCTATCATGTGCAATGCATTCAACATTTTGAACCGCATCTGAGGCTTTGTGAACCACAATCAACCTGCTAAGCCAAATTTTCTAACTAAAACAACACATCTAACTGTAACATAATGCATTTGCTTTCTAGAACAATGCAATTGATTTTCTGAACCACATCTGTGACCTAAAATAGCGTATTTGTTGAAACTAAGATGCATTTGATCCCCTGCAACACATTTGCTACCTGAAACAACACAATTTCCTATCATTTGGAAAAACCACTGTCACTATCTAAACTCGAGACCAAACATTTTCAATTTTCTTCTAAACATATTTTTTCCAGTGGCCTTTGTTCAAAATCAGAAAAGGAATTGCTCAAGTCCCTTATATTTTCATCTTTTAGCTTGCATTTTACCATAGGTCTACCTTCACAATTTTTTTTAGTTGCACCTTAGGATCCATCATCATTTTCAGCATAAACAAGTCCTTAGGTCCTCATTTTTTCAGACTTTGGAACAGGAAAACTTGCCATACCTTGCAAAATCTTTGCCTTCAAAAGTAGGTTATCTTTGGACTAAATCAAAATCATTTCCTTTAGTCATTGTCCTTTTGTTAGACCTTTCCAACTCATAAGTCTAGTTAGGAAACCTCACTTTGTCATCTTGTCCTTTCATTTAGTCCTACAAACAAGTCCTTTGATAATCCAAATTGAGACATTGACCAAGCTTTTGAGTGGGTAAGTAAACCTTTCCTAAAAGTCCATCAAAATTGATTATACCTTAGACCTTTGCATTTGCATACCTTAAAACATTTTAGTATTCCATCATTCATTTTAGTTCTCATTATAATTTGCTTGCATCCCCTATTTCAAAAAAAATCCAAAAACATAGTGTCATATCATCCCCATTCCTAGATTTAGTTGTCATTCATTCTTTCTCATTTGAGAAAATCCTTATATGGTTGAGACTAGGATCCAAAGGAAAAGAAGACAAATGGACCCTTTTGGACACGACACCAACCCCTACAAATTTTCTAATGACATGAACCAAAACACAGACATGGGGGCACCTTTCATCAACCCTTTCAGTGACATGAACATGGCATCTTCTTCACGCAGCCCCTTTGAATAGTTTATACGTAGAGATGAAAACAAACAAGTATTTGTGGAAGACTTAGAAGTTGCTGCCCAAAATCCTGATGTGTCTTCCTTTGTGGAGGAATTAGTCTTGCAAGATTCAGAGAGATATCTAGCCATACTTTTACACCAAGGGGCCAAATTACCATGAGGGTTTGACATTAACACTTTAAGATCAGCCTCTCCCAATCATAATGCAAACAATACCTCCAACACCAACCAACCTCTTTCAACACCACAACATAATGCAAACAATACTCTCATTGGTGTCACCACACAAAATGTGACAAACACCATCAATGCTACCTCTAATGGCACCTCCACTCAAAATAATTCTAACATGACCAACACAACACCAACCAACCTCTTTTGACACCACAATATAATTCAAACAATACTCTCATTGGTGTCACCACACAAAATGTGACAAACACCATCAATGCTACCTCTAATGGCACCTCCACTCAAAATACTTCTAACATGACCAACACAACATCCATTTTGGGAACATCAACCATATCACAAGTCACATCACAATCAATGCCTCTAATGTCAACATCATCACAAACTATTGGGGCTACCTTTGGGTCTTCCACCAATACAATGGGACAAATTCATCAAACCTTTTATTTGGATCTTCATCTAGTGCTATGGGAAAGATATCATCAAATATTTTGATTGGGTCTTCAACTAATTCCATGGGAACAAATTCATTGAACCCCTTTGGGAGGAATAAATGACAAGTCACCATTTTAGGACCTCAACTCAATGTTAATACTTCATCACAACTCAATACCAACACCAATATCCCCCAAAGACAAAACACAAACATTACACATGGCTACATTTACCAATTTGGACAGGGTAATCAAATAACTCAACACATGACTTCATTTGGACATCAAAACACTCAAGGACAACATATTCTGCAAATACAAACCAACAAAGCTAGAGTGCACATTCCCACATATGTGTCACACATGCATACACAACACATTCCTAATCAAAATTCTCAATACCAACAAATTCCAAACCAAAATACATCATAAATCCCACAATAATACATCCCAAATCATAGCACATCATCACAACAAATGGGAACTCATGGAATACCCATTACCAGCATGTGTGACGCCACAAACAACCCCATAATCGATGCGCTCATAGCTCAACTTGTGACCTTGCAAAAACAAATGGAGAACATGCAATTGTCCCACAAAAAGACCCACACGTCCTATGACTTATTTCCATACCCATTTGACATGAGTTTATACATGCCACAGTTCCCTCTAGGATATGTGGTACCCAACTTCTCCAAGTACAAAGGAAAAACTAATCCCCTTGAGCACATAAGAGAATTTACAACCAATTGTGTGGGCGTTGCATATGAAGATACCTATCTGATGAGACTCTTCCCTAGACATCTTACAGGTCCCACACTTGAATGGTTTGCTACCTCGCCTAAAGGAATAAAGTCATGGGAAGAACTTGCTGATAAATTTGTACAAAATTATGCCTATAACATCGACACCGACGTTACCATTTCCAATTTATGTATGACAACCTAAGAAGACATTGGAGAAACATTCATCCCATTCTTCCAAAGATGGTGAAGTCTGGCAGTCGATGCCCTATCGAGATACCAAAAAAGGAAAAAGTAAACATGTTTGTTCAAAACCTGGTAGGCCCATTGAAATACAATCTGCAAGTTCATTGTTGTGCCACTTTCGAAGACCTAGTCGAAAAGGGAGTCCAACTCAAAAAATCCCTTATTGCTAAAGGAGAACTCAAATATGGCAACAAGAACACAAACCCAAATCCATCTAATGACAAAAAAAATACTGGGTCAAAAAAATATCACCAATGATGGCGTTGTTGATGCTAAAGCAGTAAACACGACAGGTCCTGCAATCATGCTCAAAGGAGCTCAATCGCAAAGCGCATCAATGACCACATGGATACCTACCACAAACTCTATCCAAAACAATCAAAGCCAAGGTCAATCACGTCAAACCAGATGATTTCCAAAGAGATGCACATACACTGCCTTAGGTGAACCAATTGAAGTGGTCCTCAAGAAGCTCCTCCAAAACAACGTCATCACATTGTCAGAATCTAAACCATACAACCTAGGACAATTTAAGCCATCTTGGTGGGATGATAATGCATTCTGCAATTACCACTGAGCAAAAGGGCATAAAACTTCTTCTTGTAGATAATTAAGAAATCTTGTATAGGATCTTATTGAGAATCATACCATTGAACTAGATGGTCAACAATTTGCTTCAAACTCGGACCATACAATTCATAAAAACCCACTGTAGGATCATGGTTCACGAAACCCCCCTATGTTAGGTCCAAAGAACAACAATTGAGCCAATTAAACTCGCACTACTTTTGATTATTTTGATGGACCTATCATTAACCACCTCCGAGCTGTCGACGAACATGTCAATACTATCACTATTAAGAAAAATCCTGAGTTTAATGTCACCACCCGTGGATGAAATTTCACAATAGCTGGTCCTCCTGCTAGATAGCCAAAGATCACAATACCCATTCCATCTACCAAACAGTCACAACCCAAAGGACAATTTAATCTCATTGACCAATTGGGAAAAACACCCACTCAAATCTCCATACTTGGGCTGTTATGAATCTCACCTGCACACAAAGCCATACTCTATAAGGTCTTACAAGAGTCTTCCATATCAACCGACATTGATGTCAACCAATTTGAATCCATGGTCGGATACTTGGCTACTCCCCATCACATTACCTTTTCAAATCAAGACTATTCTTCACCTAAACCATCTCACAATGACACACTGCACATCGAAGTTTTCATCCATAAACATAAGGTTAGACGAGTCTTAGTAGATTGAAAAGCAGGATTAAATATATGCTCCCTAAAATTGGTTAAAGCACTATGCTTCTCCAATGCTTGTGTGGATGCTACCAAGAGCATTGTTATAAAGGCTCATGATGATGAGGAATGCTCCTCTAGGGGCATTATCACACTTCCTATTTGGGTAGGGCCAGCCATTGTCGATACAACATGTCAGGTCTTGGATCTTGAGCTACCATACAACATCTTTCTTGGTCAATTTTTAATCCATGCCTTAAAATTTGTACCATCAATGCTTTAAGTTTCATTTTGATGGCACATAAATTACCATACCTGGAGATCCTGATCCCTTCTAGTATTGCACCAAATTGAGGGGTATCTCAGAACACCAAGTGCCAATTAACTGAGAAGCTTTAACATCCTCTTCTTCCAAATATATTGACCCATCCACACTCGCCAAGCCATCCTCATCCACTCCTTCGACCTCCACCATACCATCTTCCACCACTATCCTGAAACTCGATCCTAATATCAAGATCTAGGACCAAGGTTGCAGAGAATACAAATTGAACATGGCCTATTGTATCACTAAAATACCCAAGTCTCTAAAAGCTTATGGTAGGCCTTGTTTTAGAATGGAACCTAAAGAGATTTTTAAAGTTCCTCTAACAATGAATTTCAAGAAATGGGGGAATTGAACAAAGAAGACATTGAAGACATATCAGCTTGGATTTACAAAGACCCAGAAGACCCATCCCCATTACTAGTATAGATATATGGCAAAAGATATGACATAATGAAGACAAAAGGTTATGATGGAACTAGTGGCCTTGGCAAAGATAAGACTAGAAGGAGAGAACCTATAATGCCTTCTCGAAGACCAAAGTATCTAGGGCTAGGGTTTGAGCTAATAAAAATTGACGATCAATGTACCAATGTACTTTAAGGTGAGAGCATAAATGTTTCTGAATGTGTCGAGACTATCAAAGATTCCCTTACCGAAATTGACTCACATGAGTGGGAATTTGGTTCTGAAAGGTCCCTGAGTCATTATGCCCTTGATGAAATTTTTCTAGAACCTAGTGAGATTTCCTTTGATGAAAGATTCAAATAGATGTTTAAAGTTGGATTTCTTAAATATCCTCCTAAAGTCCCATTGAAAAGAGAAGAATGGGTACGACTCTTTTGGCCTTGTGATGATGAAAAACTTGCACCATCATTTGACTATCATTTTGACTTGCTTGTCTAGCCATTTGACCCTAGTGACCATCATTTTGACTCCTTTGACTAGCCACATGACACTATTGACCATGATTCCAATCCTTTTGTTCCCTATTTTGTCAATGCGTCTGATTTGCCTGAATCAAGTGAAGAAGAATACTGGATAAAATTCGAATGGGAATTTGAGGACGACAATTTTGTCTTTACCCTTTCTGCATCAGTTTGCATGCTTTCCACATCATCCCCACCATTTTCCAATACTGATGATGGTATCTCCCTTGTCTACCCACAACTTATTGACTGGGATAAATAAGGCCCGCCCGCTATGGACATTTTTTCAAATGATGAAGCTATTGTAGAATTCATGGGACTCCATGAAGGAATACTGAGTGAGGACCATAAAGCCAGGTTCACTATTGATCTAGATTGTGCAACATACTTTGGGGAGACTATGCAATCCTCTAGTTGCAAAAATAATAAAAATAAAAATAAAACAAAAAGACATGTCTTTAGGTGAAAACCATAAGGCACCTTCTAATGATACAAAAGTAAAAATAAAGGATGTATCCGAGGGTGAAAACCTCTTTGAGGCACCCAAGGATGGAGGATTGGAATTTCTTCCCATTACATAGGAAAAATTGGCAATTCTCATTGAGGACACCATAGAAGTTAATATAGCCACAACAGAGGATCTCAAAATTGTTCTCTTTGTAGCATCTTTAATAGAGGAAGAAAAACCTAAATTTCAAAAATTCTTCTCAAATCGTATTATTAACTTCACATTGTTCTATGCCGATATGCCAAGATTGGATCCAAAATTAGTCTTGCACCATCTACCCTTTCTTCCAAATGCTAAACCAATCAAACAAAAATTGCAAAAGATGCATCCCCAAATTGCCTTGTTAGTCAAGGCTGAGCTCAAGAAGTTACTAGATGTAGGATTCATAAGATCAATAGACTATGCCGACTGGATCTCAAATCTTCTTCCTGTCACTAAACCAAATGGTCAAATACACATCTATATAGACTTTCGAGATCTGAACAAGGCATGCCCGAAGGATGACTTTCCACTACCCAACATAGACATCATAGTTGATCTTATAGTAGGATACAAGATGTTGTCCCTTATGGATGGTTTATTGGGCTACAACCAAATTTGTATTGCCCCAGAAGATCAACACAAAATGACATTCACTTGTCCCTTGGGTACATACTGTTGGAACGTCATACCTTTTGGCCTCAAGAATGCAGGTGCCACACATCAACGAGCCATGACAATAATATTTCATGACCTCATTCATACTCTAATGGAAGACTACGTTGATGAACTCTTGAAAAATTATTTGACACGCAATGATCATCTTAATGTGCGACACAAAATTTTCAAAAGGCTGGAGGAGTACAAGGTCTATTTGAACCCTAAGAAGTGTGTCTTCAATCCAACTTTAGGAAAACTTTTGGGGCATATAGTTTCTTGTCAAGGCATTGAAGTTGATCTGCTAAAGTAAAAGCAATATTAGACATGCCTCTGTCGAAAGGAATCAATGAGCTAAGGATGTTGCAAGGAAAACTACAGTCCATTTGACGCTTCATTACACAACTAACAAATAAATGCCAACCTTTTCAATATATGTTGTGCAACGGTATCCCCTTTGTGTGGACTGATAAATGTCAAGCGACCTTCCAACATATCAAAGACTATCTATTGTCACCACCTGTCCTAATGCCACCCATTGAAGGAAAACATTTGATCCTATACATTTCAGCAACCACTTCAACATTGGGGGTATTGCTTGCACAAAATCATTATAATGAAAAAGAAAGAGCTATATACTACATCAATCACACATTGGTCGGATATGAACTCAACTACACACCCATTGAACATGCTTGTTTTGTAGTTATCTTCGCCTCCCAAAATTTAAGACATTACATGTTGAATCACAAGACACAGCTAGTAGAAAAGATTATCCATTGAAGTATCTCCCTAGTAGGGCAGCATTGATAGGTCAGTTGGCAAAATGGGTTATGATACTGAGTGAGTATAACATATAATACATGGAACAAAAGGCTATAAAAGGATAGGTAATAGATGATCAACTTGTTGATGCCACCGTACAAGGTGATCACCCTTTAGTAGCAAATTTTCTCGATGAGTCTATCTTTCATGCAAAACCTAAATCATCTTGGAAGCTCTATTTTGATGGATCTCATATTGATCATGGCTTGGGAGCAGGTATACTGTTCATCACATCGAAAGGAGACTCCATTCCTAAGTCATTCTGAATCACTTTCCCATGCACAAACAATGCTGCAAAATATGAGGCACTTGTCACGGGACTCCGAATGGCTATAAAATGGAAAATTAAAACACTCCTAGTTTATGGCGATTCTTAGTTGGTCATCATCCAGGTCAATGATGAATATCACACCAAGGATGAAAAATTGATGCCTTACAAATGCATGGTTGATAGATTTTAGTCATATTTCCACATACTCGCTTTTGAGAAAATTCCTAGGGCACAGAATAAGGCCACAAATGCAATGGCTATGATCGGATCTCTTTTAGATATTCCCAACAACATGTCGCAATTCAAGTTCTTAGTGGAATAGTTGTTGGTTCCTGCATATGATATTCTAAAGTTAGAAATGGTTTGTGAGCTTGTTGGTCCCAATTCACCATGGTATCAACATATATATGATTACCTTCGATTCTAGACCCTTCCCCTGAACCTTTCCAACAACCAACGAAAATCCTTTATCTGCAAAGCCGCCCGGTACACCATCATCAGTGACACCTTATACTGTTGCAGTTTGACAATACCCTTCTTCGATGTCTCGACACTAATGAAGCACGAACAACCTTACATGAGGTACATGAGGGTATATGCAGATCTCATTCGAGTGGCCCAACCTTAGCTAAGAAGATCACGAGACTTGGGTATTATTGGCCAATTATGGAAAAAGATGCACTTGAGTTTGTAAGAACATGTTGCCAATGTCAAACATAGAGTGATCTGATTCATGAACCAGCACAAGAACTTTAGTCGATCACTTCTCCTTGGCCCTTCGCACAATGGGAACTCGACCTCGTGGGAAAAATCTATCCCACCTCATCCAATGGCCATAAATTCACTATCACCACCACTGAGTATTTAACCAAGTGGATCGAAGCCATCCCCCTCACTTGCATAACCGACAAGTAGATTTCCAAGTTCATCCTTAATTACATTATCTACTGGTATGGTGTTCCACAATCCATTATCATAAACAACGGTCATCCCTTCAAAAATAAGACATCCTTGAGCTTTGTGAATGCTTCCACATCTAATATCATTTCTCCACGCTTACTACCAGCAAGGAAACAATCAAGTTGAGGTGTCTAATAAGACAATTATCAAAATTCTTAAGACAGTCAATGATGTTGGCTGTGACTGGCATTCACAACTCAACCCTACTCTGTGGGCTTACCGCACTAGCATTCGTACACCTACTAGAGCTGAAGCCATCTTGCCCATCGAAGTCCAAATTCCCTCTCTTAGAGTCTCCATGAAGGGTATGATTGATGATGAAGAGTATATATAGTCCCAACTGCATGAGATGGAAATGTTAGAAGAATGAAGACAAAATGCCTTGAATCATTTACATGCATATCAAAATCGCCTTTTCTCCAGTTATAGCAAGAGAGTTATGCTCTGAAAGTTTGACATTGGTGACTTGGTCTTAATGCAGAACCCAAAGAATCAATTTGAACGAGAGAAGTCTAGAAATTTTGAGCCTAATTGGCTAGGCCCTTACATCATCATTGCAACATTCAGTTCTGGAGCTTACCAACTAGCTACTCCATATGGTGAATAGTTAACAAAGCCCATCAATAGTTTGCATGTTTGTAAATTCTACACATAGCATCAGAGAGTTGGGCTAAAAACCATAAAAATACAAAAAAATCATCACCCTGATGAAAACTTGGCAAACAGGAATCTTGGTGACATAAAAAAAAAATAGTAAAGAGAAATAATTCATCCAATAGTGAAAACCACTTTGGTGGTGCTTTGGATAAGTACCATGGTGAAAACCTAGAAAACATGTGCCATGTGCAGTCAGTCTTTGCTTCGCCATCTACTTTCATTCTATCTACCTTTGTCCATAATAAACAACTCAATCATTCGACACCCTCACGATACCCGTCATAAAGTCCTGACATTTCTTTCCATGGCTGACAATGGTTGACATCAAGTCTCACATATTGTCCACCTTTCATCCCGCACACATCCTTATCCATTTCCTTCAACTTGGCTAGTCCTTGACTTGACTGGGGGAAACCCTTTGATCACATGACTGCAGTGGGTCTTGCAGATGGTCCTATCAATCGAAAAAAGTCCTAAAAAAGACCTAAAAATCATAAAAAGTCCTAAAAAAGACCTAAAAAAATCATAAAAAGTTCTAAAAAAAACCTTTAAAAAATCATAAAAGTCCTAAAAAAGAAAAAAATCATAAAAGTCCCGAAAAAAGACCTAAAAAAATCATAAAAGTCCTAAAAAAGACAAAAAAATCATAAAAAGTCCTAAAAAAGCCATAAAAATCATAAAATGTTTGGAAAAAATCCATAAAAATAAAAAAATGTCCTGAAAAAATCCAAAAAACAAACTTAAAATTTCATCATGTCAATTGTGTCAGTCTTTGTCATTTTTGAACTACGTTATCTTTGCGCATTTTCTACGTAGGAAAGGCTCATCTTCAAGCCCCCAAGACATTAGTTTAGTCTTTTTAGGTTTGTCTAAATAAAATCATGACTCAATCTTTGATCAATCAAGACAAAGTCATTGGTCGTGTCGAACTACGAGGTCTCTGAGTGTATGACGTTGGCAAGGCCATCAATCGATGAGCCCCCAAGGCCACACTAGGTCAGTCCATTAGGGTTCGTCACAATTCACTATCACACATGTTAGATATTTTTCAAATCAAATGAATTCTTTAACATCCTAAGACATAAAACTCTTAAACAAACTTTGGAAATTACTTAATTGGCATTTCAATTACATTAGCATGTCGACACGGGCATGCGGTCAATTCGGTCATCTAGTCAACTTTAGTCAAATTGTCATAACATATCAACCTATCAACTCTTGGTTATTCTTCAGATGTGTCCTTTCAAATAATAACTCTTGTCATTTATTTATGCTTTAGGGTATGTCTTTCTGAAGCATTGACACCATCATCTGACATTTGAGGATTGTTCCTCTCGACATCGACATCATTCAAGATGTGTCCTTCCTGAATTTGGCATTACCTGGCATCTGTCACACACAAATATAGACTTTTTCAAACCTGGCATCTTGAAATCAAAACACCTAACATCTGAAAACACTTGGAAAACACTTTGACAAACATTTTCCTTTATCTTGTCATATTTGTGATTTGATTTTTTATCATGCTTCTAGTTCCTTAAGGATGTATTGACAATAAGATTTAGAGCAGCAACGTGTCATGATGATTGTCTTGTCTTGTTTTTTTCAAATAGTCATGTTGCTAGTTCCTCGAGGATGTCCTAGCATTAGGATTTAGAGGATCAATGATGTTTCATGGCTTGTATTTCTTGTTTGTGGTTGGTTGTGACAAATGACTAGGGCAACTGAGCTCCCCACAACTGAGCTCCCCATATGAGTCAAGATCATCCTTGTCTGTGACTACTTGTTTCATGTGATGGTACAACCTTGCACACCATTGATCTATGTCATATCATGGTGTTTGTTGGCCATTACAATAATCTGCCCAATGATGATTAAAGCAACATATTTTAGTTCTTCTAAAATATATTGAAGGATTCTTTCTTTGCACTAACATCCATCTCCTTCTATTTGGTCATTTTTCTTCTTTTGCCTCCTGATGATATCCTATGACATACAAAAATATAATTGCATACATGATCATATATTGACATTGCATTAGTTCATTAGTTCATTAAACATTTACATATATTCATTCACATATTTGCATTTACATCCTTAGCATACATACATCATTTGCATTCACATAACATATAAGTACAGTAACGTACATCATCCATCTCATTAATGCATACACATCATAACATAAAACATCACATGCCACATTATCCATACATACATAGTCATACATTAATGCATCCATCATCATAAACATGGCATCCATTAGAATCAAAACATTATGCATACATATAGAACATCATCATCATCATATAACCATCATACATAAAGAAGTATCATCATGGCATCTCATCATAAATAACCATCATAAATGCATGCATCACATAACATATAAAATGCATCATCATAGGAATAATCACATTATCACATCACATGAACATAATAAAATCATAATGCATCATCACATTACACATAGCATATAGTCCACGCCAAAACTGCATCATATATATATATCTCAAAATCATGTCACAGGATATAATCTTGAGGAATCCCAAAAATAAAGCTCACAAGCTTGATGGTCAATATATCAAATGTATCAATATAACAACAAGATAACAGATGCCCTAAATAGAGCTCTCCTCATCCCCTCGAGGTGAAGAACGAGGTGACTGATGCCCGCTGATGGGAACTAATGGTATCTATGAGGACACAATAGGGTGCATCTATGATGCTGATGGATCAATAATAGGTGGCTAGCTATGATGGAACCTATGTGTTGATGATACTGACCAATGACTATGACTGGACCTGTGCCCTGATGAATGCCTATGGTTGTGATGTGATATGTGCCCTGAGGACTATCCTGATGATGTGGATCCACCCACACTGCTTTGGCTATGACTACTATGGCTCTTATTGCTGTCACTTCCTATCCCCATTTGAGACCGAGACAAACCAGGATCTCACTGCTCTACCGAAACTTCCCTCTTATAAAGCATCTTGTACTATCCCTGGCTCACGCTCACCCTGGCCAACTCTTTGGCGATATCCCCCACTAGTCAAGTGCATAGCTGAGCAAACTATGAGCACTAGCTCTATGCCTCTTGCTATCTGATCCCTCTCTACCCTCATCACCTCTAACTCTACCTCTAAGGTCCTGATCCATGTCGAGGCCTCATCTAATCTGCTCTACATATCAACTATTCATTGATCCATTGTCACAGCTTGAGGCAATGGTGGCCTCCCAACTACTTCCTCCTCTCCATCCACCATCCGCTTTTAAAGTTGTCTCTCTGCCTCATCCATGTCATCCTTTCTACCGATATCTATCTCCTCATCCTCCTCTCCACTGATATCTAGTGCCTCTCCTCTTATGAATACATTCTCCTCCCTTGACACCTCTCCCTTTGGATGCTCTACCTCGGCCCTACCCTCCTCCTGTCTAACCTCCCCCTCTAATTGCTTAGCCTCTTGCCTAACCTGCTCCTCTCTCTCCCCCTCCTCACCTTCCTCTGGGATCAGTGCTAGCGACACTCACTTGACTTGCTGCCATACTCTCCTGGGCTGTCCTCACCCACCATCTCCTCCTTGCCTCCTCCTTGCCTCCTCCTCTCACCTCCTCCATCCCCTCCATCATCCCCTCCACCCCCATCTCCTCCTCCCATCCCCCCATCTTGTCTACCTCTATCTCTCCCTCTCCCCCTGCCACCATCCTTGCCTCCTTGTCCTCCTCGGTGCACCCATGGTATCACTGACCATTGATCAACTAACGTTGGTTGATCTGGATATGTCAATGGCAGTGGCATGTGAGTCTTCCACCATGCATCATACTCTATAGTAGTCCTAAGATCTACTGGACCCCCGATCCATCCACCTATTGCTCCAATAATGTCATTGATATGGCTGGCCCCCATAATGTCTCCTGTGAAGACCTAACATACTCTACAATGCCTATTGGGACACCCTACTACTCTCAGAACTATTGAAGTACTTGCTGGGGTAGGTACATCTCAATAATTAGTTGTGACTGAACCGTACATCCAATTGAGTATCTAAACTATCGGCAAAAAGATAGATGATCATCCTCTCCTAGCCACTATGCACAATCTTTGTATGGTCTCCAGATGAATCCCATCAATGTTTCAATGTGATGGTGCTAGAATCTTGTGTCTCCAACTTTGGTCTACAACAATGCACTTGCATACAAGTAAACGTAAGGCATAACCTCAGCAAGTTGCAATCTCTGAACTAGCTGTTGAAAGACGAGAATATGCTCCTAAACCCAAATCATCAATAATGTAGTCCTTCAACTAATACTGCTCACCTCCCTGTTGGCCACCTCATGTAACTGATGATATAGCATCCCAAGTAAACATGGTCCCCATGCAAACACGGTCTTGTCCCACCTCATCCTAATGAGCACGTCTACCCATCTGATAGGAAAACCATGACTGGGGTGATCAAGAATTAGTACATCAGAAATCAAGGTGCATAGCATCGCATCCCATCGAGCATAGTGCTCAACCATAAACTCCCACTTGATCTCATACTCGTCGATGCCTAGCTACACATCATCACCAGGCTCATAAAACTCTATCATAGCCTGAAGTCCTCAACACGGATCGTAGAAGAGTCACTCTCCTTTGATCAGAATGTGAAGAATCTTGTAAACATTCTCGAGAGTTACAGTAGCCTCTCTCGTCGGCAAGTGAAATGAGCAGGTCTTTGAGTGCCACCTCTCTGCAAGTGCTATCAGTAGACCCATATTTGCCCAGATAATGGGCATATAGGTAGCATAGTATAGTCCTAACTACATTAGTCACCTACGCTCCCTATCTCGCAGCTGATCTCTAAATGCATATGTTGTTGGCTTGAACTCGCGCATATAAATAGGTGGTAATCATTTTTGCACATGTAGAAGTGGGAGTTAGCACACCATTGAACATCATCATTATCATCTATCTAATTAAACGTACACAGAAACTGAGCCTAAACTAAGTCAACACTAGTCAAATTCAATTCCATTGTTTTTCCTTTCACATGCGTCACGCTAACTCGAATGCATCATTTCATCTAGCATTTATGTCATACTACATCAATTGTGTTGTTTGAACTAATAGATGCGTCACTCCAAAGCACTTGTGTTGCTCCCTCCATCTGTTGTGCCACTGTAAAACATTTGCATCACATGGTCCCACATTTGCGTTTCATTTTGGTGATTGAGTTGCAAAACCTAACACTTGTGTCGCAATACAACGATTGCCTCTCAACGGCCCACAAATGCATTATTGTAAACCTAGACCTAACCTGACCCCTACATTTGTGTCACGATGCATCAAATGCATGTGACGTGAATGCAATTGCATCTTTCGTGAACATAGATGTGTCGCAAGGCATTTGAAACCCTAACTTTAACACCTAAAAATGCATGTAAAATAAGAAAATCACAAAGTAGGAATGGGGTACATACTAGTGGCTCTGCGCCCTTTGACAGTTGGAAGGTTCGCACTCAAAATCTGCATTGCTTGGTCACTAGAATCACCATCTTTGTGTGAGGTCCTCTCTCTCTGAGCTCTCAATTTTCAAAAGGTAAATGTGAAAATGAATTAACTTTTCACCTAAATCAAACCTATTTATAAGGTGGAAATTAGGGTTTCCTCTCGAGGTTTATTACTGGAGGCTCATTTGACCATCTTTGACTGACCTTTTGATTGCCTTAAACATGTCGAAATCCAAAACTGATTGCACCATTGTTTTTATGGACATCATATTGATTTATTGGGACACTGTCCAATTTTTTTTGGTGTCGGGCCAAAATTTGCAAATTTTCCCAAGGGGGCATAGATACTCCGTACCTTCGCTAGGGCATGTTTTTGATGTATTTTCTTTGTCACAATGTGATAAAATGCATTATGACAAAGAGGGGAAAAATGTAGATAGATAAAATTGACCTAGGCTTGCGAACTTTATTTTCTCCATATTTCTTCCTAACATAATTAAAATATTTAATATGTCATAAATTCCAAATTCGACTATTAATTAAATAATTCTTAATTATTTAATTAATTCACATCTTTTGTTCTTCCTAACTATTTTAATAAATAAATTATATTTATTTTATTTAAATACGTCACTAATTTCTTATACCTCTCCATGATTAAATAAATTCCTAAATTTATTTAATTATCATTTGTCCATTTCTTCCTGATTATTTAAATAAATAAACTTTATTTATTTATTTAAATACATCATTAATTTCTTGTTTATAATTTATTTAATTATTGTCCACCTTGGCTTTTTCTAATTTTAAATAAAATTTCTTATTTAAAATTGTCCACTTTCTTTTTTTTCCCCCAAGTAAATAATTTAAATTATTATTTACTGTCAGATGGTCCCACCACTTTTGAATTAAATTAATTTTTAATTCAAGAGGACAACTCAACCTTCTAAATCATATAATTTTAAATTATTATTTGATTTTACAACAACCTCTTTTCCCGTGCCTAATAGTCTCTTGTCACATGCAACCTGGTCCATTTATTTGATTTTCTAAAATCAAATCTCAACCCTTCATTTCAAACTTCACCCTAATGTTTCCCTAACCATAATTGTGGGTTGTCCCATTTAATTTCAACCATTGATCTTAGGGTATCTCTCATCTAAAAATCTTGCCCATTCATCCAAACTTGGCTTTTCTATAAAAAGGAAAATTTGGCCTCATTTGGACATCTCTTGACTTTGTGAGTTCATGCTTCAAACTTTAGGCTTGCTTCATCCTTGCAATTGTTGAGCACATTGCAACACTATTAGAATCCTTCAATATTTTCTTAGGGCTTGTCAAAGGTCAATAGTTGCTCATCAAAATCTGAGGGAAAACATCAACTTGCAGCAAATGGAGAAGGTGCAATGAAGGTGATTCATGAAGGGCATGAAGACTTGGTGAGATTGTTCTTTGTATTTATGATTTTTAACTCCATCGTTCTTCATTGTTTAGCTAGGGTTTAGTTTGTTTAGGCTTTATAATGCTAACCTGATTTTTTCCCTAAGTTACATATGCATTTTGTCAAGCATTGCACTTGCCTATTCTTTCAAATTTTTCATACATATCTTTTCTTAGCCACAAGTTTACTAGATGCATTCACTTGAAAGTTTTTGAAGATTTCTTAATAAACCATTTCAAATATATTCAATCTCTTTAAAGTGCCGCTTGGATGAAATTTTCTAAGGCTTCTTCAACAAATCGACCATGTGCATAGCCTACAAGTAAGGTGTTTCATGAGATCACATCCTTTTGAAGATTTCTGTCAAAACATAAGCTTTCACATTTCACAAATGTTTATTGCAATCACGTCATTCAAGTAACCACAATTCTTTGAGGTGTCTTGCTCAAACTTTAACGCCATACTTCCACACTTTTAGTTGCATGTGAAAACGTATAACATTGCTTTTAACCCCTTACAATGGTGTGAATTAGCCATTCTTTTAAATTCTCAAATTGGCGGCATTATTAACTGATTCTTGAACCTTTTACTGCAAAAAAAACCTAAATCAAGGTTGCGATTTTTCATAACTTATTTTTTTAAGTCATCACCGGAGAAAATAATTGAAATTGGATTATGAATTGGGTTGTGAAAATTTACAACTCATATTCTCAACTTAAAAAATTGGGTTGGGAAATTCATAACTCTATTTTACTTTTTAATTTTAAGTTGAGTTTTCACAACTCATTTTTATTTTAATTCTTTTATTTTCCCACTTTATTTCACTTTAATAATCATTCAAAATTAAGCATTGAGACTTCAAATTGTGCCACCATATTTTCAAATCTATAATGTGATTGAGCATTGACCAATTGATATTCCATGATTTGAAATATTTAATTCAAAAAAAATCTAGAAAACCATTGATGCATCAACCCAGAAACTAGATAAACTTGCAAGCTTGCTGACGATTTTTTTTCCATAACTTTGGATTGGCTTCATGTTTTTGGCCAATTTTTTTCCAGATTTGTCAAAACAACTATTGATGAAACCCAATGAGAGAAAATTTTCCATCTCTTCTCAAAATGCAAATTTAATTGTTTCCATAATTCTACATGCGAAAAATAGAAGCATTAATATCTCTAAATCTGTGAGGCACAACAACTCAAAAATTGGTCACATTGGTTGAAATACTTCTAAAAATATTCTCATTAAAGGAATTTGCACTAGATTACACCAGTTTTAAAATTTAATTATTTTTTAAAATTTGGTCAATTTACGTCACTACACTTGATTTCAGACTTGAACAAATGAACTGCTTTATTGAACTTGGCGAAATAAATTTGATCTTGGTGCAAACAAACTTAAATTTCTTTGAAAATTATGTGATTCAAATTGACATTGACAAGAGAAAAAGATTCAAAATTTAATTAGAAACACGATTTTACATGATAAACACATGAAGAAGACTTCATACATCGTTTTGAAATAAATGGTTTTTGAGTGAATGCTGTCAAAAACTAGGACAACATTTTGTCACAATCTTTGAAGATTGAATAAAAATCACTCTATAAAATATTCAAGTGTTTATTCTTCCTATTGTGACATCAATATTTAACCTCATCTTGAACTTCTTTTTTCTTACAACAATCTTGATAATTTTCTAAGGATTGGTGTTTTATATTATCCCATGTGTGTATAGTATGTTTTCCAAGTACTATTAACCATTGAAACCAACATATTTAAGTGTGGTAAAAAATAATTAAATCTTTTGAGAATCAAGATTTAATAATCATAGCTATGACACCACGTCAAACTCAAATAAAAGCATATTGGGATTTTGAATGGAAAGACCTCAAAAAGTTAGAAGATTAGAACAAGATACATGTTTTATAGAAGCTTCCTCCCTAGAGTGCAATAATAAATTCAAATAATATTTGATCAATATTAACCAAGGCTTAGTTAGCTTCATTATTATCTCCTTGTGTATCTTCATGTGTTCAAATGCTTATTGTTTCCAATGAAAATTAAAGAATAATAACATATTTTTCAATGCCTTTGGTTTATTTTTGGGTCATTACTACTTTGTAATGCATATGCTTCCTTGAAATATTTTGAAAAATTAGAGACAAAAGGAAAACTAATTCCTTGATGTTATAAGTGATGGTCCAAGTTCATGTGAATCACTTTCAAATGGATGAGGGATGCTTGTGGGTGATTCAAAATATTTAGATTCCATCTCATACTCAATTGTTTGTTCTCCTACTGACTTTAATGGTATTGTGGCTAACTTGAATAATATATTTATCTAAGTTAGGTTCAAATGAATCCTTTTCTACTTATTTATTTATAGGTCATGACTTAATTACTCTAATTGGATTTCCTCATTTTTATATACTACTCATAATATGTTGTTTGAAAAATATACCCTTATTATCTCAAGAATGACTCATGCATCTATATGATTTAAAAAAATATAGATCAAGGGTAATTTTCTAAGAAAGGTTGATTATTACATGGATATTCTCCTTGATCCACTAGTCCTAACTCAAACTACTATACTTATAGGCCTTTAATGCCTTTCCCTAGTAATGATGCCAAAATATTTGAACAAAAGTGAGACTGAATTAGTGAAGTAATTATTACTTTGTATTTGGTAATAATTAATATTTATATTTTATATTTAGTTTAATCCTATATCAATATGTGGTGTAAACTTGTGAAATACATAGTGTGTTGAACACACTAGATATTGAGAGGGGGGGTGAATCAATATCTTCAAAAACTTAAACCCCTCTGGAACTTAAGCTCTTCAAGACAAATCAAACTTATTTAATAGATCAAAACCCTTAAAAATATTAGAAACAATGAAATATATATCAGTTTAATCACTTAACAAGTTCAACAACCTTCAACAATGAAAGTTACAACAATTCTACCCTTAACTAGATCAACAACGATGAAAGATACATCAATGAAAGATGAAACAAGGAACACACATGCATAAGATAACCCCAGATTTACATGGAAAATCAATGAGGGAAAAACCATGGTGAGAGTTAACTCACAATATAGAAGCTCACTGCTTACATTAAGGCTCACTGCCAAGGACTTGCATACTAAGGCGCACAACCTTAGGGAAAGATACAAAGGACTTGATGAGATTCACAATCTTAGAGTAGGATACATTAATGTTTAGTAATTATAATATTTGTTAACACAACACTTTGCTGACTAAGGTGCTAAAGCACATCTAATCTATCTTCCACATTATTTTCATACTTATTTTGTGATATCTTCAATAAAATCCACGCTCTTACACTCACACTATCACACCTCCTACATCTAAATTTTTCTTACATTTATATCCACCACAAGACCTCAAAACATCAATTAGGTTGTCCAAAAAGAATACAAACAATTATTTCAACAATTCGACCACAAAAACATAATGTGATCCTATCCAAAATATAGAGAGTACCAAAAGCAATCTTATTGCATCTTTCAATATGATCCCAAACAACTCACACACTGGTGCACATCAACCCAAGTCGAAAATAAGAAAACATGTAGATGAAATGTGAAGCACATAACTAGACAACCCAAAAACATACTTCTAAATGAATTAACTTAATGTGGTCCTAATAAGATAGGTTAGGACCCAAATCCATCATAACACATCTTCAATTTTTGGTTTAGACCCTCCAAGCACATAGCACAAGAAAGATAATAAGCTTTGTCGGTCAGAAAACCACAAATTAGCCAAAAAATAATTCAGAATAACAAGCAGTACTAAAGAGATCAACCACCAACATGCGGATTATAAAGAGATGTTTCTTGAACATCCAACAACACTTCTAGACACTTCTTTCATATTTTCATGCCACCAAAAACCACCATAGATCAACCAAAGATAGAATACTTCATCTAAAAAGCACAAAGTACACAAACATGAGATATAACAATAAGGAAGCTAAGGTTGTAAAACATCTTCCTACACTAATCTTGAGAGGAGAATAATATAAAGCTTTATAGATCTTTAATAGTTACATAAACTTAAAAATAATAAACATAAATATCATGCACACCATGACACAATGATTTATGTGGGGAAAACCCTTTCAGGAGAAAAACCCCACACTCCAAAAGTCGTCCAATATATTATTTAGAAATAAAAAAGATTACAATACTTGTAGAGAAAGCTTCTCACAAGAGTATCACCACTAGAGATCTAGTGGCAACATGACCGCTATCAGAATCTCAGAATACATCACAATACCACAACCGTAATACAACACCCTCATAAAATAGGGTTACATTCTAGGGCAAGATATGTCAAAAAAATATCTACCATTAGATCTAAAACCTAATAATGAATGATCTAGATTTATAATATATCATTGTTTAATGTATGCCGGCCATTCAAGAGTTTTTAAAAACATGCTCACATTTTGCTTTGTGCTACCTATGTATACACCTATCAGTGTAACTAGGAAATATATATAAATATATATATACATCCTATCAACAATAAACCTTATATAATTACAAGGTTGAGACACATTTTCCCAAAAATATCCCATTTTTCAAACACCTTGCATGAGCAATAGGAGGGTGTAAACATCGTCTCTTTAATTGCTAGGGGCCGAAAGGCCCATAGTCTCTGAACACCATCTGAACTTCTCTATGCTCACAGGCTTAGTTAAAGAATCAACAACATTCGTCAAAGTCTCTACCTTAACCAGCTTCACCGTGCCATATTTGACCATATCCCTAACAAAATGATACTATACAGAAATGTGCTTGGTCCTAGCATGAAATGTTGGGTTCTTAGCTAGACATATCACACTTTATTGCAATAAATTGTAACTAAACCTTGTTTTATTCCAATATCTGAACATAGTCTCTTAAGCCAAATGGCTTCTTTACAAGAATAAGTAGTTTCCATATACTTTGCTTCAATAATGGACAAAGCAAGCACAATCTGTCACTTACTTATCCAACTAATCCCACCACCAAATAAAGTAAACACATAAACACTAGTGAATCGTCTACTATCAACATCAGCCACCCAGTCTGAATCCACATAACCATGAATATCAAGGGAAATCTCATCTTCAGTCATATTACTATGATAACATAAGGAATAATTTGAGGTACCACACAAATATCTGAAGACTCTTTTAATTGCATCCCAATGAACTCTACCAAAATTAGACATATATCTAGAAAGAACTCCCACTTGGGCAATGTCTGGTCTTGTATAAACCATAACATACATTAAAATTCCAACTACACTCTGGTAAGGCACTTTGCTCATGTCTTCCATCTTTGATGGAAATTGAATTGACATACTTACCTTTGGCCAAGTGATAGCTTTCTATTTACTCTCTCTTTTAATTTCCATCTCAAGAATGTGTCTAGCTACACTAATATCTTTCATTTCAAATTTACTGACATGGAACTCCTGAAAGAGAAAAATCAGTGAGACCCTTGGAATGTCTTGCCAACAAGCAGTTGTGTTATAAAGTCTTGAAGGGATCAGATCGGTGTGACCTAGTACCTATCTTGCCAATGGAAGTCATCAGTATGACTTGAACTATTAGAATGAAATTCCAAACTCATTCCGAGAGTAGAAGTATTGCCAACGTCGGTGTGACCTATGATCTATCCTACTGATAATAATTCTTCAGGGAGACTCTTGTCGATGGTTGTCATCGCTATGACCTGAATGGTCAATGCAAGTTCTCAATCTCTCAGCAATAGAAGTCTGGCCAAAGGACATCATTGGGGAGACTCTTGGCGATGGACATGTTGGGGTGACTTGAACTATTGATTTGACATTTCAAACTATTGCCGATAGTGTTACTCTTTCCGACGGGTCTAGACATTGGTGTGATTCTTGTCGATGAGGTGGTCAGAGAGATTTGAACTATCGATGAGACTTTTTGATCTGACACAGATAGTATTACTCTTGTCGATGGATCTGCTCCTGATGAACATCGGTGTGACTCTTGTCGATGTACTTAGTCTTGGTGTTCTTTGGGACATCAAAGAGACTTGAACTATTGTTAAGACTTTCTGTTTTGTGTCGATGGACTGATGGTCGAATGGGAAATTCTGGCATCGATCAAATGACTAAGGAAATTTGGTCAAAAAAATTTGAATAGTTTGCAGTCGGACTGTTGTGATCATTCTCCAGTGGGAAGGTGAACATACTATGTGAACAAGAATGGAACCTTCTATAATGGTCGATGGAGAATAGGTAGATTGATGGTATAGTTGTTTGGTCAAGATAGATGATTGGTCATTCAAATTCAACGAGAGAGGGAGAGTGTGTGAAATGTTCATTATATGCTTCTAAGCATTGAAACAGTGATGTGCAAAATTGATCAGGAATTTTTGAGCTGCTGTAAAAATTTGACACCTGAGAGGGGAGGTTTGAACTTTGGATGTAATATTTTGTTTACTATAATTCAAAGTGATCTTTACTTGGTGTGGTGGGTTTTTTCTCAGAATGGTTTTCCCACATAAATCCTAGTGTCCAATTGTTTGTGTGATTATTTCTCTATTTCTGTTAATCTTTCATGTGCATATTGTTCAATCTATAATTGGTAAAAAAATTTAAGACATATCTGCAATCTTCCCTATAGTTTTGACATTAGGAAAGTTGTTTCTGCACCTTTAGCTTTCCTTATAGAATGTGTCTAGCTACACCAAGATCTTTCATTTCAAATTTAGCAGCATGTTGAGATTTTAGTTCTGAAATAATACCTTTCCCTTTGCCAATAAATAACATATCATCAACATATAATGTAATAAATAGGAAACAATCACCATTAGTTTTATAATAAACACAATGATCTAATTTAGAATGCTTAAATCCCAAACTCAATACATATGTATCAAATTTTTGGTACCATGTCCTAGGGCTCTGTTTTAAGCCATACAAAGATTTATTCAATTCATAAACCAAATTATTTTTACCTTTCACCACGTAGTGCTTTGGCTATGTCATATAAATATCCTCCTCCAAATCACCATGAAGGAAAGTAGTTTTCACATCCATTTGCTCAACCTATAAATCATAAGTAGCAACAATAGAAAGAAAGAATCTAATGGATGCCATTTTTGCAATAGGAAAAAATATCTCACCATAATCAACACTCTCAAATTGAGAGTAACCCTTTGCAACCAACCTTGCTTTGTACTTCTCAATAACTCCATTTGAACCAATATTTTTCTTGAACAACCATTTGCAACCAATAGGTTTTCATCCTTTAGGTAATGGTACAAGATCCCATGTATCATTATTTTTCAAAAATGCCATTTCTTTATCCATAGCAATCTTCCAGGATTCTGCATCATTCATACCTATTGCCTCTTCTATAGATTTGGGTTCATCCATGTTAGTATTCAAAGAAAAAATACATCTCCAATCATCAAGTGAATACCTTTTAGGTGGTTTTCTATGTCATGTAGACCTACGAACAAGCTGAGTTGGAGGTTCTTCCTCCTCTTCTAAAGATTTAGAACTAGATGAGCTCTCCTCAACTTCTTGTCTATCCATGGGCCTTGATTCAACTTTCTCAGGTATAGAAGTAAATTGAATCGCATCTTCCTATTTACTTTTTTCTGGCTATAATGTAATAGAAGAAGGCTTAATCTCTCTAAAAATCACACTTCTACTATATATTACCTTTTGTGCAACATGATCCCAAAGCTTGTATCCTTTCACATCATAACTATATCTGATGAAGATACATTTCACAACATTGTTCTCCAACTTTGTTTACTTCTCCTTTGGCACATGTGCATATGCCTCACAACCAAAAACTCTAATATTTCTTAATGAAGGCTTACAATCCAACCATGCCTCTATAGGAATCTTATCAACAAGAGTTGATGTAGGAGAATACCACAATCTTTATAAAATCTATCAAAAATTTTAGAGAAAAATTCACCGCCATTATCAGTCCTCAAACATTTTATTTTCTTTCCAGTTTGTAACTCAACCATTGCTTTAAATCCTTTAAATCAATTGAAAACTTTAGATTTACTCTTTAGAAAATATAGCCATGTCCTACTATAATCATCAATAAATGAAACATAATATGTGGATTTACCAATCAAAGGAACATCTACAAGACCAAACACATCCAAATGAATAAGATCCAATACACCAAAATATTTATGAGAACTTGAGTAAAAATGAACATGGTTTTGTTTTCCATAGATGCAATGCTCGCATAAATTGAATTCAACAATACAACCAGACAAAACTTCCACAAGGTTTTTTCTTTTCAAGGTCCTTAGACCCTTTTCTCCAATGTGGCCAAGTCTTTGGTGCCATAACATAGTTTTCTCTGCAAGTAACTTTGACTTTGAAGAAAGAGCACTCTTAGGTACCCAAAAGCCATGCCCATCTGCTGAAGGTGAAACCCTTACTTCTTCCACATACTTGCTTTTCATAGAAGTACTATTGCACTCGACAATGCATAAATCAAGCTTATACAATGTGCCATATTTGAAACCTCTAGCAATCACCATAGCACCTCTAACCATCTTGCATCCTGCATCATAAAATACTACCTACATACCTGCATCTATTAGTTTGCTCATAGATAACAAACTTCATGCTAATCCATGGATATGCAACACACCATTAATAATTTTTATTCTACTATAAGGGAACATGATTTTAACTTTACCACAACCAACAATGTCTAAATGAGAATCATCACCCAAGTACACCTTACCTCCATCAAATTCCTCAAATTCAAAAAACCAATCTCTATTAAAGATTATATGAAAAGATGCACCTGAGTCAATTAACCATGCATCATTACCTATATAAGTTGCCAAAGTTGTAATGAATGTGTCACCATCTTCCTTCTTGGACTTAGAATTAGAATCAAATCTATTCTTTTTCTTCTTGTGTTCTTCTTTACATTCCTTAAAAACATGTCTATGCTTATTGCAATTCCAACAAATAACTTTGGACTTTCCAGGAGATTTAGATCTCCCCTTGGACTTGGATTTGTCACGATTCTCATTCTTCTTTCATTTTTCCTTAGGTCTTCCAAAAAATTTTGGGCCTCCTTGGTAGTGAGGGATACCTTCCTCCTCATCTCTTCATAAAGCAAAGAACCCACCACATCTTTAGTCTTAAAAATAACAAAAGTACTCCCAATAGCTATAACAAGAGAATCCATGAAGTAGGAAAAGAATAAAACAAGATCTAACATTTCTCCTCCTCATCTATTTTGACACTAATTGATGCCAATTGAGCCACCAACATATTGAATGCTTCTAGGTGGTTTGTGATTCATCCACCCTCTTTTGTTCTCAAGGAATACAATTTCTTCCTCAAGAAAATATTATTCACTTAATATTTGGCTTGATACATCTCACCAAGTTTCTTCCATAGATTTTGTGTAGAGGCATCCTTATGAAAATTGATTAAAATAGAGTTTTCCAAGAAAATTCTTATTAGAACCTTGGATATATGGTCCATAACATCATATTAAGAAACCTGAGTAGGATCTACAAGCCTTGAATGATTCTCATCAACAACATCCCACAAATCTCGATCTATCAACAAATACTCCATATTTAGCTTCGACATCTCAAAATTATTTCCAAAAAAATTCTCCACCTCTATTCTCCCCATTAAACTTGCCATCTAAAAATTCTGGCAACAAGATCACAAAGTGTCTTCTACATAAGCTCCCACTCAAATATGGATTAGTTCAAAAAACCCAACAACCCACAACTAAAACCAAAGGTGATTAGGCTCTAAGACCACTTATAAGGAATATAAGGTAGCAAAAAAACTTCATACACTAATCTGGAGAGGAGAATAATGCAAAATTTTATAGATCTTTAACAGTTACAAAAATTTGAAAAGAATAAACATAAATATCATGCATACCATGACACAGTGATTTATGTGGGGAAAACACTTTCAAGATAAAAACCCCACACTCCAAAATCCACCCAATATATTATTTAGAAATCATAAACATTACAATATACTCATAGAACAAGCTTCTCACATGAGTATCACCACTAGAGATCCAGAGGCAACACATCCGCTATCAGATTCTCAAAAAATACATCACAATATCACAATCATAATACAACACCCTCATAAAATAGGGTTACATTCTAGGGAAAGACAAGCCAACAATTTTTTTTCCATTATATATAAAACCTAATATTGAACGAACCAGATTTACAATATATCATTATTTATTGTATGTCGGCTATTTAGGAGTTTTTGTTAACACATTCACATTTCACATGTTAAAAAAAACTCCTAAATAGTTGACATGTGAGCGTGTTAACAAAAACCTCAACACATGAAATTGGAAGCGAGACACTACATAGACACTGAGAGCACATTCACCAAGTTGCAGGACCAAAGACATCAATGCAAAGAAATGTGGAGCATTTTTCGAACAAGTCTAGACAATCAACAAAGTGGCCAACCTTCTGTGACTCACAAAACCCTCCTTGGAAACAATGGTGACTTCAAAAGATAGGAGTGCAACATCCATAGAGAACAAAAACTAAATACCAAACCACAAGAACATATCTTCAACAGTGGAGGAATGTGGAGCATTCTCCCAAAACAGTCTTCACAAAGACTTCCATCAATGTTCGGAGGCTAGAACTTACTTGCAACAATAGATGCTTAAACAAGAACAACAAGAGAGAGCATAAAACATACTATAGACTATCAACAACATCTCTCCATCATGAACAACACTACCATCGTAAAATAATGACAACCCAAACTAAATGTTGTCAACAATGACAACCAATGCCAAACAACAATGCAACAATATTCCCAAGTGTTGACAACCAAGGCCAACAATACAACCATTGCAACAATCTCCAAGTTTTGACATCAATTACAACCAATACCAAACATACAACAATCTCACCAAGTGTTGTCATCAATGACAACCAATGCCAACATAGTGGCTATTTTCTAAAGGACTATATGTAGTAAATTTGACTAGAATAAAATATAGATCCCTTATTATGTTGTGGTTTATATAGTCTTTATGGTTTATAGATTACAACAAATCAACCAAAAAATAAGGAGTCTTATTGGCCTATGACAACTACTCACCATGCTATAGAACTAAAAAATCATTAATTACAATAAAAAATAATATAGAGAGTTGTTTTTGGCCTATGGCCCTTCCACACCATAAAGTGAAAATTTGAAAAATCATCAGTTATAAAAAATAGTTAATGTTCAACAAAGTATATCTTAGACAAATAATTAATTATTATGCTAAAATTAAATTCATTAAAAAGTGCATCCACATTGCATACATGGGCTATAGGAAGTCCTTCTCCCCATCCTCTTTAATCACACACAAGGCCAAGTAGATCAATACTTCCTAAATCAAAATTTCCAGGTCTATTTTATTCCTATAAACATATTAAATAGCTTCATTTCCAAATAAATTATTTGTCGCAAAAGATAAGAGGTAAAGGAAAATTTATATATGATTTGGGTAAGAAAAGTAAGTTCTTATTATAAGAAAATACTTAAAATCATATAAAATCATCATAAGATTTTAATTTATCACCTATAAAGCATATATCAACCTAGTTGGATACACACAATTTACATGCAAAATTATATGCCCCACCAGAGTTTCTATTAGGAAATCATATAGTATGATCAAACCATTTATTGCATAACCATATGAGAGAAAAGAATGTATGCAAGTATACATAATAACCATAAGCAAAGATAAAATACATATCACAAGATAACACAAGATATACCCTACGAAAACCCTCATAAATGGAAAAAAAAACCTCCAAAAGCATCCACACTCATACAGAGTCTCCATGAACACTTCTAAAACATAAAGCTCCTCCAATACATCCTCCATGTGCACAAGCATGTATCTACACATCCCATGCCATGCTTCACATATGCACTCCTTAGAAGAAGACTCAATGCAATGACAACTAATCCAAAACCCCAATTGTCTAGTCTTAATCAGTAAACATGTGCTTGCATTTATAGAATCAAGATCACACACATATAAACAAGTGGTAAGGTAAAACCATGTGACTCAAAACCATGAGTTGAAAAACCCAATCACCCCACATTTACTTTTTGGTACTAATTTTCTCAACATTAAATATTTTCCCAATGTGTAACCTGCATAAAATATCTAACCCAATGTTACATACAACTTTACAAGTGGCATGAAATAAATATTCAATGTGGCTAAACACATCAGCTAGGATGCACCACAAATAAATATTTATTTATTTTACATAATTAAATTAATCCAATATTATGTAAGGTGTACAAAACCTATTCCTATCAACAACATAGGTGTTTTATTGGGAAAAGGGATCTAAGTCCTAAATCACACTTCTCCCAAGTTGGTTGCTTAACATTTCAAATATTGAAAATATCATGTATTTACATGCAATTCTTCTAATTTCCTGAAAATCAAATGCAGATAGTAGACAATTGAAATTGAAAATTCAAATAATAAAATACCGACACTAGGTAACTACACAAATATAGGGGCCAAAAAGGGGTCTTAAGTGGCCACTTTTTTGAAATTAGGAAATACTAACCTTGGATGAGAAATTGAAGATAGTTATACTCAAAATTTTAAGATGCAACAAAAACAAGGGTCATAGTGCTCCAAATCTACTTTCTAAACTACTATTTTTTTTTTAAATGGTTGATCTTAAGGGGTTCAAAAAGGGGCCACACAAATTGCTCCTATTTTTTTCAAAAAACATAACATAGTGTTTGTTGTGGCCCCTCTAAAATGTTAACTTCTTTTTAGTATTTCTAAAATCACTTCGGTGAAAAATTAGCTAACATGTAGTTTATCCCCTATTTTTTGATAATCTTTTAATGAATATATGATTTTTTACTAATTTTCAAAGTGGACACATCTTGACAAATAAAAATTTGACCGTGCTCCCCCTTAAATTTTTTGAAAACTAATTGTGAATCATTTTTTTAATGTGTAGAATGGAGTCTAGTTTCTAAAAATGTAATTTACTTAAAATTTAATGAAAAGTTAAAAAATAAAGTAAAAATACCAAGCATTAGTTTTTGACAAAAAAAAAATACACCAATAAAAGAAATTAAAGATGAAAACCTTAACATAGTCAAAATGTGAAAAAATACATGGTTAGATAGCTAAGAGAGAGCTTAACATTACCCAGGTGTTTTTTTACTCGACCTTGAAACACATGCAAACTTGATGGGGAGCATAAATGACATTATGTGATTTTTTGTAAAATATGCAAAAACACATTTTTGGGCATTCCAAGCCTTTGGGTTGGAAATCCAAAGAAAATCCAAGCTAAAGGCTTGGGGACTCTCAAAGCAAGCTAAAACATGAGCGCATTATAATACGCTTGCATTATTTGAATGCATTGACAAAATGCGAGCACGTTATAACGCGTTCATATTTTAGTTTGCATTGAAAATTTTTCCTTCTATTTTTTTCTCTTTCTTGTCCTTATGTTTCAGAGAAACTATATACATGAAATAAACATTTAAATATAAGTTGACATTTACATATGGACATAATATCCATATATAAATGTCAACTTATATTTTAAGTTATATTTCATGTATGTAATTTCAAGATTTTTGAGGGTTTCAAATCTCTATGAGTTATAATGCAAATTCTAGTTTTTGGAAGATCTTATATTTTTTTAGACAATCAAATTTCAATAATCAACATATCTTAAATTCTAGTAATTAGGAGGGAAAATTTCAAGTCAACAAGTTGTATCATCTTTCTCTCTCTCTCCTTCCCTCTCTACTCTCTATCTCTCATCTCCCTCCCTCTCTCTCCCTTCCTCCCTCTCTCTCTCACATACACACACACGTCTATCTCCTCCCTACCTCTCCCTCCCTCTCCTCTCTACTTCTCTCTATCTCTCCTCTCTCTACGTCTCCTTCCCTCTCTACTTATCTTCCCTTCGGACCTCCTCTTTACCTACCTCTCCCTCCATCACTCACTCTCTCTCTCTCTCTCACCCCTCATTCTCTCTCACTCTCTCTCTATCTCACCATTCTCTCTCCTCTCTATCTCACCACTCCCTCTCTCTCTCTCTCATGCACACACCTTTATCTCCCTCCCTAATGCTCCCTCCCTCCATCATCCCCTCTCTATTTCTCCTCTACTTCCCCCTCTCTACCTCACCCTCCCTCCCCTTCTTTCTGTCTCTCCTCTCACTCTCTCTCCCCCTTTGTCTCTGCCTCCCTCATTCTCTCTCACTCTCTCTTCTCTATCTCGCTATTCTCTCTCTCTCACACACCTCTATCTCCCTCCCTACCTCTCCCTACCTACCTCTCCTCTCTACTTCTCTCTATCTCTCCTCTCTCTCTCTCTTTCCATCTCTACTTATCTTTGTTAGGAATTGCAGGCATAATTACATCAGTTAAATATAGATTATAATAATAAAATAGAGGAATTCAAAGAATTCACATAAATAATAACAATGAAAGAACAACACCAACTTAACGTGGTTCACCCAAACTTGGGCTACATCCACAACAATAGATTCTTTTATTATTTAATGTCCAACAAATGAATTACAAATTACTTGCAACAATGGTTACAATTTGCAACAACAAAATTCAATTGTTTCATTGCCTTGTTATTACTATGTGCTTTGCTACGTATGCTCAATGCACAAAATTGCCACTAAATTGTGACCTTCTGCTAACTGTTTCACACACAAAACAATGAAAAAACTGAAACACACACCTTTCTGCCTTCCCACGCAAGCATATCTAATTGTCCAATTCGTGGCTTTTGGTTTCCAACATGTAACTGCTCAATTTTTGGTAGTTTTCTAACTATTTTCAACCGTTTACAATTTCATTTTCATAGTCAAATCGACAACAAAATTCCCTTATAAACTATGGTGAATTTTTGCTTTGAGGGAGTTGCCCTCGAGCCCTCAACTAGGGGTGCTACCCCCAACAACCCCCATTGAGGGTGTTGCCCCTAGACCCCCATCGTCAGCTCTACCCTCGAGCTCTCGCTAGGGGGTTAATACCCCCCAGACCTTGCAAGAGGGGCTCTGCCCCCTTGCATTTCCTCGTTAATTGATTTGGGGGGAAACATGTCAATAAAAGGGGAAATTTTAACCTCTAAGTCTAATTGGGCTCTATATAACAATAATCTTTATCTTCCATCTCCCTCTTTATACCTACCTCTCCCTCCCTCACTCTATCTCCATCCCTCTCTATCTCACCTATGTCCCTGTCCCTACTCTCTATCTCTCCTCTCCCTCCCTCTACCTACCTCTCTCTCTCTCTCCTGTTTCTTTCTCACTCTCTCCTCTCTATCTCACCATTCTCTATCTCCCACTTTCCCTCCTTCCCCCTCTCTATCTCTCTCCTCCCCCCTCTCTCTCTCTCTCCCCATCCCTCATTCCCTCTCTAATTTTCTCTATCTCCTCCTCTCTCTCTACTTCTATTTATCTCTCTACATCACCTCTTTATCTTCATCCCTCCTCCTTCCCCCCTCTCTCTCTCCCCCCTCTCTATATCTCTGTCTCTCTCCCCCTCTGTCTCTCTCACCTCTCTTTCCCTCCCTTCCTACCTCTCCCTCCCTATCTCTACCCCCCTCTCTCTCTCTCTCTCTCTCTCAATCCTTACCTCTCCCTCCATCTCTCCTTCCTTCTCTACCTCTCTCTACCTACCTATCCCTCTATACCTCTTTCTATCTCTCCTTCCCTCTCTCAATATCTCCACCTTCCTCCTCCCTACTTCTCTCTCTCTCTCTCTCTCACTTCTCCCTCATTGCCTCCCTCCCTCTCTCTCCTTACATCTCTACTCTCTCTAGCTATCTCACCTCTCTTTCTCTCTCCCTACCCCTCTTTCTCACTCTCTCCTTCTCTCTATCTTTCTATCCATCTATACCTCTCCCTCCCTCCTTCCCTCCCTCTCAATATCCCCATCTTCCTACTATTTTGTATCACATCTTGGTGCACATTAGAGAGAGGGGAGGGAGGGATAGGTAAAGAGGTATAGGTGAGATAGAGAGGTGGGTAGAGAGAAGGATATGTGAGATATATGTAGAGAGGTGGGTAGAGAGAGTGGTAGGGAGTTATAGAGGGAGAGGTATGTAGATAGATAGAGAGTAGAGGAGAGATGGAGAGAGAGCAATAGAGTGAGGTAGGTAGAGAGAGGGAGGAGAGATAAAGAGAAGTAGAGAGAGGAGAGAGGGAGGGAGAGAGAGCTCAGATAGAGAGAAACAAAAAGAGAGCTCGAGAGGGGGGAGGGTGGGAGAGAGCTCGAGAGGAGGGAGGGAGAAGAGATATAGCTAAGAGAGATATAATTAGAGAGAGACAGAGAGGTAGGTAGATAGAGGGTGAGGTGATATAGAAAGAGAGGGGTTGCACACACACACATAGAGAGAGAGAGGGAAATGTAGGGATGGAGAGAGAGGTGAGAGAAAGAAACAAAGATAGAGAGGCAGGTAGAGAGGGAGGGGTAGATAAAGAGGACAGAGGGAAGGAGAGAGGGAGGGAGAGGTAGGGAGAGAGGTGTGAGAGAGAGAGAGGGAGGGATAGGTAGGGAGAGAGATGAGATAGAGATAAAGAGAGTAGAGAGAGAAGTAGAGAGGCAAGGAGGAAGGTGGAGAGATTGAGAGAGGGAAGGAGTGAGGGAGGGAGAGAGAAAGAGCTGTAGAGAGATATGTTAGATATTGAGAAATAGAGAGAAAAGGTGGGTGGAAGGAAGAGATAGAGATAAAATTAGAGAAGAAACTAGGGAGGGAGAGATAGAGAAAGGTGAGATAGAGAGAAGTAGAGAGGGAAGGAGAGAGGGAAGGAGGGAGGGAGAGAGGTGAGATAGAGAGAACTAGAGAGGGAGAGAGATTAAGATAAAGGGATGGAGAGAGTGAGAGAGAAGTTGTATTATAACTTTGAGAGATTTGAAACCACTCTGAAACTATATGCATGAAATATAACTTAAAATTATAAGAAATTAAATTTCTATATGTAAATGTCAACTTATACTTTAATGTTTATTTCATGTATATAATTTAACCTAAATTTTTATTTCATGTATATAATTTAACTTAAATGTCTATTTCATATTATCTAGTTTCATTGGCAAAGAGAGATAAACAAAAAATAAAGAGTTCAACAAAATTCATTCTAAAAGGTCATGATTCACATTTGGCGAATGCCAAATTTGGCACTCACCAAATGGGTTGCATTGGGAAATTCCAACCCTTTGGGTTGGATTTTCCTTGGTCATCCAACCCGAAGGCTTGGAAAACCATTTCATGCCAAAGACATGATTTTTTGAAAGGGTAATAAAATTTCACACATTTTCTGGACATGCTTTCCATTAGGTTTACACATATTCCAATATAAAATTATAAAATTACCATGATGACGTTAAACTTTCTCTTAGCTATCTATCCATATTTTTTTTTAACATTTTGATTATGTTAAGTTTTTCATCTTTAACTTCTTTTGTTAGTGTCTTCGTTTTTGTCAAAAACCAACATGTGCTAGTTTGGGTATATTTTTTTTTACTCATCATTGAATTTTGAAGCAAATTACATTTTTAGAAACTAGATTCCATTCTACATGTATTGAAAAAAATGATTTTCGATTAGTTTTCAAAAAAGTTAGGGGGGAGCATGCTCAAATTTTTGCTTTTTAGGATGTGTCCACTTCAAAAATTAATAAAATATTATATATTTATTAAAAATTAGCTAAAAAATTAGCATAAACTACATGGGTTTGGCTAATTTCTCATCAAAGTGAGTTTTGAAATACTATTTTTTTTTTAACATTTTAAGGGGAGCACAATAGATGCTATGCTATTTTTTTGATAAAAACAAGACCACTTTGTGTGCTTCCCCTTTTTAAAACCCTTAATTTTCATGATTTTAAAAAATAGTATTTTAGAAAGTAGATTTGGAGCACTACAATTCTTGTTCTTGTTTCATCTTCAAATTTTGAGTGTAACTATCTTCATTTTCTTGTCGAATACTAGAATTTTCTGATTTTAGAAAAAAGTGGCATCTTAAGAGCCCTTTTTGTGTCACAAATTTGTGCACTTACCATGTTCCTCTCTAGTTAATCAATTTATCAACTTTTGCATGTAGATCTAGTTTGTTTATTCATATTGTTTAATTATTTGATTGCATCTTAAATCAGTTTACTATAGAAAAATAAATGGAGCCTTGGGAAAGTGTTTATATACTCACACAAATTTGGTGAAGCTTGATATTGAATACGTCACCTGGGGAATCACTATATGTCATCCATCTATTTTATTAAGATTCTAGATTGTCATAGCATGTGAACTTATTGATACATTTTGTTTTCTTTAAGAGCTAACTGTTAGAGTAAAGGTTTTAACTTAATTATGTTAATTAAGTTACCTTTATTCCTCTCTTAAGATTTCACTTTAGTTTGCATATTATGACATTTAATAATTATATTAATTATTAAATGTCTACCTATTAGGGTTACTTTTAGGTTTTGCATGATCTCCTTTTAAGGATTGATCTTTGCAATTATTTCAATTCAATCAATGCAATCTCTCTTGAAGCTTGCAGAGCACCCTTGCTTTTTTGTCTCCATCTCTTCCTTTCTGTGACAAGTTATTTGCATGTAGGTGATCTTCAGGGTCTATGAAGTTGGCTTTCTCAACTTCTACACTTACATTTGTAATCTTGTATGCCGAAGAAAATTGAACCCTTACTTCCCTTTTGTGAACCACTAGATTAATCCTTCCATCTTAATAGTTTCTTCTAAACTGCCCATAATTAAAATCCAAACCACTTCCATCCACCTTAATAATAAGGAAATGTATGCTCATGATTCCAACCTTGAGATGGTTAAAAATCATCTAAAAAGAGAAATGCACTATAAAATTTGAATCCTAAAGTAGATTTCAAAAAAATATATGATAATAATAATCATATTTCTAATCATTGATTTTCAACACCTCATTATAACTAAATAATGTGAATTTGGATGGTTAAAATGTATTAGCCATATTATTTGGGCCTCTTACTTCCCTTGTGATCCTTCCCTTCTTGAAGCTCATGGTGTGCTACCCGAAACACATATTTAATTTCACTTGGAAACAAAATGGCCATACCAGGAGAGTAGGATTTTGATCGTCATTGACCATTTCAATCACGAACTACAATTTTTGAGAATGGGTGGGTGGGAACAAATAGTTGACTAAATTTTCCCATAATAATTGACTATCCTATCACCCAAGTGGGGAGGGATTAGTTGTTGCCCCTGCCGTCTCATCCTCCCAAGGTCCCCCACCACCCAAGGCCTATAGGGTGGGGGGCCTTGGGTGGGAAACTATAGTTATGGGAATAGAAGGTCCCTGAGGGGTTATATTATCCATGAGGAGCTTTATGTGTGGGGTGGAAGGGGGTGGAAGGGGGTGGAAGGGAGATTATAGTGGAGGTAGATTAGTTATGGGGTGTTATATTGCCTTGAATGTCATTTTAAGCATCCTTCAACAATCTAATTGGTATTTCTTAGGTGTTGTTTTTCATGAATAAGAAATGCAGAGACAAGATTAATGCAGGTCAACCCATTAAGTCCCACATAGTTTTAGTCAAGATGTTTACTCCATTTGGTGCATGTGTCAATTAGTACATCTTGTAATAGGAAGTTGTGAACTTGTAATGATAGAGTAATTTAGCATCGTACTTTGGATCCATTGTGTGTATAACTTTGCACACTTCAATTTCTTGGTGTTCATTGGTGGATGGTATTTCTTGATCCTCCTGTGAGACTAACTCTTCCAAAAGGTTTTTGAATTTAGTCAGGAAACAATTATATCCACACCCCCACCTTGGGAGGGAGGCCTGTAGATGGTCAACCCCTGTTGAATAGTAGGGGTGGGGTGGGAGGGCCCCAGGTGGGGGGATTATTGTTATTCCAAATGTTGGTTAGTTGATTGGGGGTGAGTGGGAGGCCCTTTATCCCACCATACAATAGGAAACTTTAGTCAACTATCTATTCCCACCAAGAAACAACTATTCCTAAGGAAAATAGGGTGGTGGGGTATTTCCCAAGGGGCCCCTACTATTCAGAAAGTGTTGGGTTCTAGTAGTTCTTGAGCTAGGTCATATGATTCCCTCCCACTCGAGGAAATAAGGGTGGTGGGGTCTTACATTCGAATAGTAGGTGCCCTCCCACCCGATGAACTATTATATTTTTTCTCTTCATTCATATACATCCTCTATCATTCTTCACTTTATATACAATCCCCTACATTTTATTTTCATTAACCTACTATTCCCTTCCCTAAATATCATTTTAGCCCCCCTACTCATCCTACTTCATCCTACACTCATGCCCATGTTTCCTTCATCATCATTCCTAATTTCCATAACTATATCCCCCACACACATCCATCTTATTCTATTGTCCACTCCCAATCCATTAATCCTTCCACTATAATTCCACAATAATCCATTTATAACCTATTACTATATACATCACCCTTTCCAGCTTGTATTCCTTCCTAAAAATCTCCTCAAATCATCTAGAAAGAGGTGAGGTTAATTTTTTCTTCAACAACCACTCTTTAGTTTCAAAAAATACATGGCATTCAAGTTATTAGATGATACGTTGGCTTATGACATTCTTGCTAATCCATTTCTAATGGATTTCATGGCTCCTAGGTTTGAAATGCATAATGGCAAAGGAGAACTAATGATTCACATTTATACAATTAATACTAAATGCCTAGAATTCTTGTATGATAATAGATTATTACTGAAAAATTTTCACGTAAATTTAAAAACTATGCATTAGAGTGGTTTTATCACTATTGCATGGCTCCCTACACTCTTGTTGGGTTAGATCATCCTTTTTTCAAATATTTCCCAAAAAACATTGATCTAAAAGTTATATTTACATAGTGTAATGAAAGAAAGACAATAATGAATAAGTTAATAGTAATGTATTAAAATTTTAAATATTATTTACCAAAATTCAAATTATCAACCACTTGATGATGGGCTACTAAGTTTGTTTATTGATAATTTACCATAAATCTAATATTACTCTTATGGTTCTAAATAGTACAAAGGTCAACCTTCTTATCAGGGTTTATTAAATTATTTCTTATCCTATTTTTTTAACTTTATATTTGTGTGTTAATTGACTTCTATGTTATGTATTCATGAAACACTAGCTATCAAAATCTTAATGTGTATTCCTAAACAATAAATCAAACAAGCAAGCCAATTAGTCAACCAACCATCTCATTACTTACTCAGAAAGAATTTGAGGTAGCATATCGTATAGTTTTTAGGAATGTGCTACATTATTTAGGAATATCCTACACTCATTAGGACTGACCTAGGTTCGTTAGGATTGTCCTAGATTCATTTATGATCTCCTAGGTTTAGTAGGACTGTCCTACATTAATTATCAACTCATCTATGGTACTTAGAATTTTTGTGTGTAAACCTATAGGATCATGTTGGATAACTCCACAATAACCTCTCTCACTTCTCAAGATTCTAATCAATTTGATTGTGGTGACAAGTTATTAAATGTTGCAAAAATCATCAAATGCATTCAATGAAAAGTTGCAATGTTGCATAATTTTTTTTCCTTTCATCATGGGACCTAACCATTAATTCCAAAACATCTGAATGGGCAGGTTTATTCTAATAATTCTCTTGTTTCACTCCCCAACTCACCTAAACGTTCCAAGCCAAACTATACCAACACATTCTCTTAAGTGCTCTAAGTGCAAAAAATTGCCAAACTTTGATAGGTTGTTTCTTAGAATTTGTGGCACATAAAAATGTTTTGTCTACACTTACAAGATCATGTTAGATCCATATAAAATAACCTCTCTCACTTTTTCAATAATCAATCCATTTGATCACGATGACAAATTTTTAAATGTTGTAAAAATTGTCAAACTCATTCAATGAAAAGTTGTAATGTTTCATAAATTTTGTTCTATTCATCATGGCCTTGAAATTTCAATTTAAACGCATATAAGTGGGTGATTTTATGCTAGGAATGCTCCTATTTCACTCCCCAACCCAAAAAATTTCAAGCCACACTATACTAATACATTCTCTCAAGTGCCCTAAGTGCAAAAATCTACCAAATTTTGATAGGTTTTTTCTTGGAATTTGTGGAACATACAAATGTTATGTATAAACCTACAAGACCATGTAAATTCCCTCTACAATAACCTCTCTCACTTTTTCAAGAATCCAATCTAATTGCTCATGGAATGAAGTTTTCAATTGTTGCAAAAATCGTCAAATACATTCAATGAAAAGTTACAATATAGTATAACTTTTGTTTCATTCATCATGGGCCCAAACCATCAACTCCAACATGTTCAAGTGGGTTGGTTTATACTAAGAATGCTCCTATTTCTCTCCCCAACTCAATCAAACATTCCAAGCCACACTATATCATCACATTCTCTTAAGTACCCTATGTGCAAAAAACTACCAAACTTTGACAAGTTGTTTCTTAGAATTCATAACACATAAAAAATGTTCTATCTAAAATTACAAGATCATATGAGATCATATGAGGTCCATCTAAAATAATCTCTCTCACTTTTACAAGTCTCCAATCTATTTTATCATGGTAGCAAGTTTTCAAATGTTAAAAAATCGTCAAATGCATTCAATAAAAAGTTGCAATGTTGCATAACTTTTGTTGCATTCATCACAGGCCTAAAATTTCAATTCCAACACATCTAAGTGGGTGGGTTTATGCTAGGAATGCTCCTATTTTTCTCCCCAACTTTCCTGAATGTCCCAAGCCACACTATACTGATGTATTCTCTTAAGTGCCCTAAGTGCAAAAACAACCAAGGTTGTTTCTTAGAATCTATGGCACATAAAAATGTTCCATTTGAACCTAAAAGGTCATGTGAGGTCCCTCTAAAATAACCTCTCTCACTTTTCAAGACTCCAATCTAGTTGCTCATGGTGTCAAGTTTTCAAAAGTTGCAAAAATTGTTAAATGCATTCAAAGAAATTATAATGTTGCATAACTTTCATTTTTTTTGTCATGGACCCAAACTATCAGCTCCAACATGTTTGGGTGGGTGGTTTTATGATAGGAATTCTCCTTTTTCTCTCCCCAACTTGCTCAAACATTCCAAGCCACATTACACTGATGCATTCTCTTAAGTGCCCTAAGTGCAAAAAATACCAAAATTTGATGAGTTGTTTGTTAAAATTTATGAAACATACGGACATTCTATCTAAACCTACAAGTTAATGTGAGGTCCATATACAATAACCTCTCTCACTTTTTCAAGAGTACAATCCATTTGATCGTGGCGATAAGTTTTTAAATGTTGCAAAAATTGTCAAATGCATTCAATGAAAAGTTTCAATGTTGCATAACTTTCATTCCATCCATCATGGGACCAAAATGATAGCTCCAACACATTTGAGTGGGAGGTTTCATGCTAGCAAAGGTCATATTTTTCACCCTAGCATGCTAGATCGTTTCAGGCTATATTATGTCGACGCTTTTTCTTAAGACCCCTAAGTGCCAAAAAGCAATGAACTTTGATGAGTTGTTTCTTGGAATATGTGTCACATAAAAATGTTTTGTCTAAATTTATAGGGTCATGTATGGTCCCTCTACAATAACCTCTCTCAGTTCTTCATATCTCGAATTCATTTGGTCGTGGTGATAACTTTTCACGCATTGAAAAAAGTGTCAAATGCATTGAAGAGAAAGTTGCAAAGTGGCATACTTTTTGTTTTGTTAATCATACAACTAGATCAATAGTGAAAACACATCCATATGGATAGATATATGCTAGGAAAGGTCCTATTTTTCACCCCAACCTATTGAATCATTCTAGGCTACATTGTACTGATACTTTCTTTTAAGAGTCTTAAGTGTCAAAAAGTGGTGAACTTTGATGAATTGTTTCTCATAAACTGTGACACTTAGAAATGTTATGTCTAAAGGTATATGGTCATTTAGGGTCCGTCTACAATAACCTCTCTTATTTTTTATATCTTCATTCCATTTGGTCCTGGTGATAAGTTTTTGTACATTGAAAAAAAAAGTTAAATACATTTGAAGAGAAAGTTGCAAGGTGGCATAATTTTTGTTTTGCTCGTTGTGCGACCAAACTGACATGTCCACGTGGGTGGGTTTAGTCAAGACCTTGTTTCACACCCCAACATATTGGATCATTCTAGGCTACATTGTACCAACACTTTCTCTTAAGAGCCCTAGTTTCCAAAAAGTGGTAAACTTTGATGGGTTGTCTCTCAAAAGCCATCACAGGTATAGGGTCCCTCTATAGTAACCTCTTTCAATTTTTTCATATCTCCAATCCATTTGTCCATGGTGCCAAGTTTTCACATGTTGAAAAAAATTCAAATGCATTGAAGAGAGTTGCAAGGTGACATAATTTTGGTTTTGGTTCTTTTGTGCACCCAGACATGTTGGGTCATTCTAGGATACATTATACTAGTGCTTTCTCTTAAGATCCCTAAATGCCAAAAACTAGAAAACTTTGATGAGTTGTTTCTCTGAAATTGTGGCACTTAGAAACATTTTGGTTGAAGGTACAAGGTCATGTAGGGTCCCTCTACAATAATCTCTCTCATTTTTCCATATCTCCAAGTCGTTTGGTCATAGTGAAAGTTTTTATGCTGCCTTAAAAATTGTCAGATGTATGCAATGTGAAGTTTCAAGGTAGCTTATTTTTTGTTCTATTCTTTGTGAGGACAAACTTTCAGTTCCAACACATCTATTTGGGCACATTTTCACTAGGAAAGGTCTTTTTTACACCCCAAATCTCTCAAACGGTCTAGGATACACTATGTTGACGCTTTCTCTTAAGATCCCTAAGTGCAAAAAAATCAAACTTTGACGCATTGTATTTTGAAGTTGGTGGCATATACATATATTATGTTTAAACCTATAGGTGCATGTGAGACCCCTTTATAACATCACCTCTTTGATTTTGAATACTCAAAACCTTTTAGCCATGGTGAAAGTTTTTCTACTACCCCAAAAACTGTCAAATACATGCAATGTCAAGTTGAAGGTAGCCTAGTTTTGAAGATCATGAATATGAAGGCTAGAATAATCAAGATAAACCATTTATAAGAGGAAACAAGAATGTAGCAAGAGGAGAATGTTATTTCTAATCACACATACTCTTGGGTGACAAATATCTTGAGGATTTAGTACTGTGGGTTTTGGTGATCATGGAGTGTGAGTTTACATAAAAGGAGATTAAAGACATGTAGAATGCGTATTTCATAGAGAGGAGGCTATATAATAGTGATATAATAATTTTTTTATCTCAAATTTTCATCAAACATCTATCTTTGCGTTTTTGTGTGGTTCTTCTCTTTTATTTTGAATCATGTATGATTTTTTGACTATTTTGTACCTTAGTATTCATAGTGGGAACACCTAAGTGTTTTGAAACTCATATGAGCTTCTCAACCTAGTGTCCTATTGATAATACCCCTATGAGATAAATTTGAAAACTTATGACATCCTGCATTGTCATTTTTTTGTGGATCCCGACTCCTCCAACTCTTTCATGCAAGGTATTGCCAATACTCAACCCATTTTTTACTCCATTCCTAATCCTATAGCACCCATGACAACTTCACAAACAAAAAATTATGTGGAAATTAAGACTGGCATTTTCCATGTTCCTGTTGAGAAATTAAATGTTCAATTAGACAAATGTTTAGAGAGATTTCAAGATTACTTAAGCATTGAATCTTTAGTGGGAAAAATGGTGCCTATCATAGATAACCTTAGGAATTTTATTAATGATGCTCAAGGAATATTTTTTTGCATATTCTAGCTCATATAGTAGTTGTGAACATCCCTACAACAACTTGTTGCACTCAAGCATTAAGAAATACTCAAAACCAAGGAGGAAAAAAAGTTTCCTTTCCCATAACCATACCTTCTATTTCGATATTTATACCACCAACCAAAGCTTCAATGGTACAATAAACCAATGGTCTAACACCAATCTTACGACTTCCTAGTGGGAATCCTTATAGTTTTGTCACATCACCCATGGCACCTCAATATTCATCACCACTCATAAGCATGCAACATAGTGGTCCACCAAATACTTACACAATCCCACCATATTCACCAAACTCTCAAAACATGTAAAACAATGATCCTATCATAAACCAAAATTTTCAAATATGACATCACTTCAAAAAAAAAATCCTCATTGAATCAAAGTTAAAATGGTAAACCACCATAATATCTCACAAAGAACCCATTGTCAATTGTTATCCTAAAAACACCCATACCTCAAAATATGGAAATACCCCAATTTGAGAAGTACAATGAAAGGGGAGATCCTAACAATCATGCACAAGATTTTACTATATTGTGTAGCGACTTCATTTTTTATGATAAGATCCTAGCTAATCTCTTTCCTAGATCATTGAAACATATGGCCTTAGAATGGTTTTGCTCATTTCCAAATAAGTTGATAAATTCATTCACTAAACTTTTAGTGCATTTCTCCAACATTTTCAAGTAAACAGTGGTCCTCAAGCCACATTAAATTATTTAGTGCATTACAAGCAAGGACCTAAAAGTAAGATAGCAGACTTTATAGGATGATATCAATTACCTTATTCAAAAATATCCTATAGTATTCTCGATGCTAATTTCCAAAGGGTGTTTATAGGAAATTTGTAACCTAACATTCAAGATAAGATATTGTTGATAAAGTATCCATCCTTTACACACTTATACACGACTCTTCATAATTATCAAATATCAGTTAGTCAATATGAGGGTACACCTTCATCAACTCCTATTGATAAACTTGAATCTATGCCTCAAAACAATTATCAACCATTCAAGAAGAAAAACAAGAACTTTCTCAAGATAAACACACCTCAAGTAACTAATAACATTAAAACACATGTCGTTGTTGTAAGTTAAAATCCATATCAATTTAGGAAAAGAGATATATGTAATTTCCCTTACTGGAAATTATATCTTATTTTAAAAAAATAATATTATATCCCTTAGAAATTCCATTTGCAACAAACAGTGAAATTGGGTATGAGATAAACTTCACCAAAATGAGCAATTCTAACACAAAATGCATGCAATTTAAATGTGATGAAATGTGAATGAAAATACCATGAAATTACATCAAATTTTCTATCATAAACAATAGATAATAGTAAAATACAACTACAACAAAACACATAGAGAAACCTTATAAATGCAAGCCAAATATGCACCAAACAGAAGCCAAACTCAACAAAACTCATCAAACCAAACTTTGATAATCTGAGCATAAATATTACATCAAGATAAGTCACTGATACAAAGATGTATGATTTAATGTACAACAATAACAAATTGAAACATCTAAGAACACTTCTACACTAAACGACTCCTACAACAAAAGAAAATAAAACTCTAAATTGTATCTTTGGAGTACATTGTCAAAATCTATATGAATTTTCTCTTGGAGATCATCAAAGCCACTTTCTTCAAGCCCCAAACTCCTAGGTTTATTAGCCTTGGAGTTCTTTCTTCCTTGGTTTCTCAGCCTCAGAAGAAATGTCACAACATGTGAAGAAAACATGCATAGAATGAAACTATTGCAAGTATGAAGGTGTTGTCATTGATGTCAACAAGTTGGTGTTGTCATTGATATCAACTATGTATTTGAAGATGTCGAGGATACTAAGAAAATTGATAAAATAAGGAATCAGGGTATTCTAGATTTACTTCACATTTATTCTAGGTTTAATATCTACTTTTGTGGCTTGGATATGTTGGTTATAGTTATTCAGAGTTTCTATATCTAGAATTTGGGCTTTTAGATCATTGGTCAGGGGAAGTTGTGTTCACCAGTATGTGAACTGGTTTTGAAATGTTGTACATAGATGTTTGGGAGAAATTTATTTGCTCCACATTTCTTCACAATTTATTTTTAGGACTTGTGGTTTTGAAGGAAAGATGATGGTATTATTCTCTTGTATGTGTCAAGAGGATTCATGATTAGGCACATCAAAATAAAATCTTTTGAGTTACAGAGTATTGCAACATTTGGTAGTGTTGTCTGGATAAATAGTATGATTATAATCTTTAGGAGAACTTTATTATGAAGGAAGTTGTTGGTTCTCAGGATGATCTTGGATCATGTTCAAGTGAATTTTTTTTTTGAAAATTTCAAATTAATTTAAGGAAGCCTGTACTTAATGTTTAATGTGTTTTCATGGGTAACGATTGACTTGGTGTCTACACTACATTTGAAGATGTTGAAGTACTAATGAAGGCATAGCATGACATGTGAGATTTAATTTGAGTCCCAGTTATGTATTGTTTTGGTCCACTTTCATTTCTAATCCACCGTGAGAATGTTTAGTTGCAACCTAATTTGAAATTACAAAGTATGAAGCATGCATTTCCAACCTTGGAGAAGGTTTTGAAGGTTGAGGTTGATATAAATAAGAGTAATGTTTTGTGAGATGCAAGAGAGAAGCAAGATAGATGTGAGATAAATGTGAGTGATGTGTGTGATGCGAGTTTGAGCATAGCAATGTGAACTTCAAAGTGTTGGACAGCTGAATATAATGGACTAAAGGTGCCCAACAATATTTCAAACAAGGTTGTGAAAGTCTTAGAGCATTTGTGGTGGATTCCCTATTTCATTGAGAAGTTGTTCTTTGCATAAAATTTCTCTTCTATCTTCTTGTGTTCTTTTTGTGGTAGCGAGCCCAGGCTGTGAGCCTTTTGGATAGTGTGTCCTATTATGGTACTGAGCCCTTGTACCGGTTTTGTAATTACTTATATTTTGAGCTAATCCTCACCATGGTTTTTCCCTCATTGGTTTTTCCACATAAATTTGGTGTTCTCTTGTGTATGGTGTTGCTATTTCAGTTTATGTTATCTACATTTCATGATTAATCACTTTAACAAAATAAGGGTTTAATGAATACATGTGGATCTGATTATTGTTGAGGGTTTTCATGTTTTAATTTTCTACAAATGATTCACCTACCCCCTCTCAATTGTCTTGTTCATTCAACAATTGGTATCAGAGTGAGGTCCCTTGGAGAAGACCTTAACTGCTAAAGGTAGATCTGGGATGGTGAAGCAAATTGATTGACCTAGATTTGATGGAACAAACTATGTATTCTAGAAGACAAAGATGGAAAGATATCTATTAGCTCATGGATTTGAAATTGAAAAGGAAATAAAGAATCAGTATGTTGTACCTCTGAATGGTTTGAGCACAAGTGATGAGATCAAGGCACATGATCTAAGGAAAAATTTATTCTAATAGTCTTTCAAATTCTGAATTGATTAAAGTTATGGATCATAAGACCACTAAAGATGTTTGGGATAAGCTTGAGAGTATTTATGAAGGATATGACAAGGTCAAACAAGCTAAGTTGCATAATCTGAAGGCACAATTTGAGAATATGCAATTTTTTGAAGATGAAACAATTTCTACATACATGCAGAGAGTTGATGAACTGCTTGGTTTGAAAAATGGTGCAAAACTGGAGACTATTTTTAAGGCTAGAAAATAAAAAAAATATTGAAGATTCAAATGGAGAAGATCTTGATGACGTGGAAGCTAACTTTGTAAGAGGGATAAAAAAGGGCACCGGTAAGTATAAAGGTAAACTACCTTTCAAATGTTTTAGTTGTGGAAATATAGGTCATTATGCTTCAAGATGTCCAAACAAAGCTATGAACAATAAGAATAAGGAGAATAAAGGAAAGATGATTAAAATAGCTTACTATGTCAAAGAAGATGCTTGTATTTCTAATGATGAATCTAATTATGGAGATTTTGATGATAATGAATGCTTTTTCTTGGCTATAAAAGAAGAATCTAGTTCTTCTAACCTTGAAAGTTGTGTGTAGGAAAGTGTTCTAAAGAAGAAGGAGAAGGTTGAAGATACTTTGGTATCTTCTTTTCATGTTAAAGAGGATAAGAAATACTGGGATGTTAACAGTGGTTTCTCTAATCACATGACCAAAGACAAAAGTTTGTTAAACTTGAAAATATGATGGAGGATTAGTTTAACTTGGAGATGACTCAAGAGCTAAGATTTTTGGAATAGGTTCAATCAGTTTTGATGGTAAGCACAATACTGATGATGTTTACTATGTTAAGGGTTTAAGGAATAATCTCTTGAGTGTTGGACAAATCTTTAGCAAAGGATATAATCTTGTGTTTAAAGATAAAAGATGTGAGATTAGAAAAGGGACTAGAACTATGATTGTTGTTGGTAAGAGGATAGATGGGGACATCTATCAACTGAAGGGCGTTGAGGGTCATTGCTTCATGTCTCAAATTAATGATAGTTGGTTATGGAACGAGAGGATGTGTCACATGAATTTTGATAATTTTGTGAGAATCAATTTAGTTCATGTTGTGAGAGATTTACCAAGAAGCACAAAGCCTATCAATGTTGTTTGTAGGAATTGTTAGTTTGGGAAGCAAGTAAGGAGTAGTTTCAAAGGAAAGGAACAATCTACTATCAGACTACTAGAATTAATATATACAGATCTTTGTGGTCCTACAAGGGTGAGAAGTCTACAAGGTGACAACTATTTTATACTTTTGATTTATGACTATTTTAGAATGACATGGGTTACTTTCTTAGAGAGAAATTTGATGCACTAGATAAATTCAAGACATTTAAAGCTATGGTTGACAATGAAATGGATCTAAAAATCAAATGTTTGAGGTCTGACAGAGGTGGAGAATTCACCTCCAATGAGTTTAACATGTTTTGTGAAATTCATGGAATAAAGAGGCACTTTTCTACCCCTAGAACTCAATAGAATGGAGCAGTTGAAAGGAAAAATTGAACAATTCAAGAAGTTGCTAGAATTATGATGAAACAAGAAAATTTATCAAAAATCTACTAGAGAAAAGCAATTAATATTGTTGCTTACATACTTAACAAAGTTCAAGCTATTACCATAGTCATAGTATGAACTAGATATGTAGATCCAAATGAATTTAAAACCTATTTAATCCCCTAAGCCATGATCCCAATGAGATATTTGAAATTATCAAAGAAACTAAGAAGATATTAAACTAACATGAAATCAACACAAAATCATAATAAAAACCTATTCTAAGACTTCAAATCTTCTCCCATTGGGGGAGTGGTGTCGCAATGATGTGGAATGGTGACCCTTTCCCAATCCCTTGGACAATATGAGCTATTCCAATTGATTTTATTGATGAAAACTAATGAAATTGATGAGATATGTGTGAAACATGGATGCACAACTAGTTTAATATGATAAAGATGAGTGCTAAATGCTAAAATGATTGATGGAGATGGATTCAATCTATACTAAATGGAAAAAAAAGCTCAAACATGCAAGACATGGATGTAAACTATGCTAAAATGGATGCCAACTAAGCTAAAGTAGAAGCCATTAATGGATGCTTAAGCTAATATGGATGAAAATTAATATAAAGTGCTAAAAAATGCTAAATATGGATGCAAGTGAGTATGAATTTCAGCAACATAACTTTACTCTGAAAAGGTGGATCCATTTCTCTCCAAATGGTGATCTATTTATAGGAGAGAAAATGAAGAATCAAGGGCTTAGATCGATTTGATCTATCAATGGTCAATATTGAATGAAGGGGGGAGGCATGGATCAAGGATTCTCATCAATGGATGAGAATCAATGATCACATGGATCAAGGAAAGATCAAGGATAAGAATGATTCAAGCAAACACACTTTATAACAACTATGAAAGTTTGTTACAAAGTTTGTTTGAAAGAAATCATTCCATTTTTAGAGCCAAATAGGAGAATATTCCTTTGGAATATTCCCAATGTAAGTGGATGGGAGAGGAAATTAGCAATTTAGTAATTAAAACTATATTTCAATTGTGCAAGATGAGGAATAATAGGATATTCATTAAATAATTTATTTATTTAATGAAAAAGTGGTAGTGCCATTTAATTAAATGAGAGGAGATAAAGGAAAGGGTTTTAATTAAATAATTTGTATTATTCAAATAAACTAGATGAAATGTTAGTGTGAGAGGGTAGGAATTAACCTAATTTGATTAATTATATTGATATATGAAAATGATGCATTTAATTAAATAACTAGGTTTATTTAATCAAGCAGACAAAAAGAGGATGAATTTCAGGATGAAATGATGTTAGTATATCATATTCAAGTATGTAGTATCATTCAGGACAATTTTAAGTGTCTACACAAACCAAATCTAACAACACAAAGACTCCTTATGAGCTACGGTAAGGAAGGATTCCTATTGTGAAGTACTTTAAAGTATTTGAGAGCAAATGTTATATCAAAAGAGATGAAGAAAACTTGGGAAGGTTTGATGCAAGGCCTGATGAAGGTATCTTCCTTGGATATTCTACTAAAAGCAAAGCTTACAGATGTTACAACAAAAGGTTGAGAAATATTGTTGAAAGTGCAAATGTTAAGGTTGATGAAAATTTGCAGAATTTAGTTATAGTAGATGGATGTGTCAGATGAACCTGATTGCAGAGAAGAAGAAGAGGAAAAAAACTGATGAAAAAGAATTGTAGAATGAAGAGGAAGAAGCTATGGAGAAGACCCCTAAGACCCCTAAGTATGTGCAAAAGAATCATTTTGAAGATCAAATCATTGGAGATAAGAGGAAAGGAGTATTGAAAAGACGTAGAGTTGTTGAAGCTAAGGTAAATATGTGTTTACTTTCTAAATTTGAACCTAAAGTAGTGAGTAAGGCATACAAAGATGAACATTGGGTGAAGGCAATGGAAGAAGAAATTATGTAAATTGAGAAAAAATAGACTTGGGAACTAGTTCCTAGACTGGTAAACAAGAACATAATTGGAACTAAGTGGGTATTCAGAAACAAATTGGATGAGAATGGAGAAGTGTCAAGAAATAAAGAAAGACTTGTATGTAAGGGTCACTCACAAGTGGAAGGATTATACTTTGAGGAGACTTTTTCTCCTTTGGATAGGATGGAAGCTATCAGAATTTTTTTGGCATTTGCAACAGACAAGGACTTTAAAGTTTATCATATGGATGTAAAGTAAATTTCATTTGTTATATCAACCAATTATGGTTTGTAAATTGAAGAAGGCATTGGATGGATTGAAGGAAGTTCCTAGAGCTTGGTATGCAAGATTGAACAAATATTTGATATAGTAAGGATTCAGTAAATGCACCGCATATAGTAATCTTTACTTCAAAATTGAGGAAGATAAAATCTTGATAATGGTTGTGTATGTGGATGATATTATCTTTGAAGGCAATGAAGATATGTGTATGAATTTTTTTGAAGAGATGCAAAAAGAGTTTAAAATGTCAATGTTTAGGGAGATGAATTTCTTCCTTGGTTATAAATCAATCAAACAAATAAAGGGATTTTAATTTCACAGTCTAAGTATTTCAAAGAGATGTTGAATAAGTTTGGAATGGAAGACTCCAAACCAGTATGCACTCCTATGATTACTTGTAAATTGAGCAAAGATGATGATTCACCTAAGGCTGATAAGAGCAAATATAGATCTATGATTGGTGGATTGTTGTATTTAACTGCTACTAGACGAAATATTATGAATGCAATTTGTCTTGTGGCTAGATTTCAGGAAGAACCTAAAGATACGCATGTTGCAACAATGTAGAGGGTATTTAGATATTTAAGAGGCACTTCAAATTATGGTTTTTGGTATCCTAAGGATATCAATTTCACATTAAATGCTTATACAGATGCAAATTGGGCTAGTTGAGTTGATGACAGGAAAAGTACAAGTGGAGGAGAATTCTTTCTTAGATGTAGATTAGTGTCATGGTTAAGTAAGAAGCAAGATTCAATTTCATTATCCACTGTAAAGGCTGAGTATATTGCAACAACATCATGTTGTGCACAAGTTTTACAGATGAGACAAACATTGAAGGATATTAAAGTAGTGTATGATGATCCTATATCTGTCTTTTGTGGTAATACAAGCACAATTAACATTTCAAAGAATCTAGTGATGCATTCAAGGACAAATCATATATCAATTAGGTATCACTTTCTAAGAGAGAAGGTTATGGAAAATCAGATTGCTGACATATTTACTAAGGCTATTTCTAAAGATACTTTCAAGTATCTTCAAGACAAGTTGGGGGTTATTTCCCCTCCTTCCTTGAACTAGATGCATATGGAGATGCATCTGTCAAGTGGATCCATGGATCTATCTCTTGTCTGGATTGATGATTGGTGGCTACCTCTCAGGGGGAATAGGTAGTGTCATGCATTGTCATTGAGTTGTTGATTTGATTGGGTGTACCCCTAAGGGGGAGAATTTAGTGCAAGTATCTTGGTTCAGTGTCAAAGGGGGTGAACAATGCAAAAAAATTTGTCCTTTTCCATTGATGTCAAAGGGGGAGAAAGTATCATGTGAAAATTTTATCTACTTGGGGGAGAAAAGAAAGGAAAGCATGTTCAAAGATGTTGTGTTTCCTTTGATGATTTTTCACTTCTTGTGTTTCCATCAATGAAAAAGGGGGAGGTTTTTGCAAGTATGAAATTGTTATCATTGATGTCAACAAGTTGGTGTTGTCATTGATATCAACTATGTGTTTGAAGATGTTGAGGATACTAAGAAAATTGATAAAATAAGGAATCAAGGTGTTTTGGATTACTTCCCATTTCTTCTAGGTTGAAGATCTACTTTTGTGGCTTGGATATGTTGGTTATAGTTGTTCATAGTTTCTATATCCAGAATTTGGGCTTCTAGATCATTGGTTAGAGGAAGTTGTGTTCACCAATATGCGAACTGGTTTTGCAATATTGTACAAAGATGTCTAGAAGAAATGTATTTGCTCCAAATTTCTCTATAGTTTATTTTTTGGACTTGTAGTTTTGAAGGAAATATAATGGTGTTATTCTCTTGTTGTTCTTTGTGTAACATTTCTCTTCTATCTTCTTGTGTTCTCTTTGTGGTAGTGAGCCCTAATTGTGAGCCTTTTGGATAGTGTGTCCTATTCTAGCAGTGAGCCCTTGTACCGATTTTTCAATTACTTATACTGTGAGATAATCCTCACCATGGATTTTCCCTCATTGGGTTTTTTCATGTAAATCTAGTGTTCTCTTGTGTATGGTGTTTTTGTTATCTGCATTTCATGATTAATCACTTTAACATAATAAGGGTTTAATGAATGTGTGTGGATCTGATTAATGTTGAGATTTTTGATGTTTTAATTTTCTACAACTGATTCACCCCCCTTCTTAGTTTTCTTGTTCATTCAACAGAAACCACAATGCAAGAAATTGTATTTTTTATGTGTTTCCCTTTTCAGGAAACATCTTGGGTGCCCAAATCCCATGCCCAAAAGGAGGAATCTTTCATTTGAAGTAACTCCCGCCATTAGTTTCCCCATGCAAACTACCATGTGTCGATTGAAGCCCTGCAACTTAATTTTCCAAAATGATCTAAAATAACTCCTCCAACTATGGGGCGGTGGGCCTAGCTTGATTAGCTAAAATATCTTGTTGCAGGAAAGAGGTCACGAGGTCTAGTCTCCCCACTATCCCTATGGTACCAGAGGGCATGTCACGCTAGCACCACCAATCACATGAAAAAAGTTTACTAGGCGCACTGTAGTTTATAGGGGGATGGATACCTGACCAATTCCTGTAGTCTAAAAAAAAAAAAAAACTCCAAATATTAATTTGTTCCCCAAATATGATAATAAAATTAAAATAAATATTAATTTTCTCCCCAAATATGATTTTATAAATTTATAGATTGAAAAATGAATTTACCTAATTTATCCACAAATCCTGATTGGTTATTTTGAAAATAGGGTTTACTAAAAATAGTAATTGCTATTTTTAGAAAAAAAAGAGACATTACAATAGACAATTCACCCAATTACTTGACTCTCTTCATGTGATCATGTTACAATTGCTAAGAAAGAACTTAATCCAATTACCTCCAATTAGACCCATGGATACAACTAAACCTTTTCCTTCAAAATTTAACCCAAATTTTTTTTGTCAATATCATCATACACTTGGACATGATACAGAGTGATGTATGCATATTGAACATCAAGTGCAAAACTTCACTGCCTCTAATCACATCTAGTTGGTTGATGTTAATGATAAAGGAAATAAGTTCATAGCTCCACCCAATCAAAATTTGCAAATATTCACAAATCTAATGCCAAATCATATATCTAACTTTTTGCAAGCTTGTGATGGCATGCATGATGATGATGATCTACCTAATGTTATTAATGCAATAGATTTCCAACCTCATAAGGGGAAAACCACTCTATTACCTGATTTTAGACATATTAATGCATCTATACATGCACCTAATGGTCCTCTATATCATTGAATGTATTAATGAGAAACCCACACTAGGGATACTTATTGATCATGTGTGTCTAGAGAATGTGATCAATAAAGAATTCTTATTTGTGCATGAAATTTATAATGATTTTTATGAACAACCAAATGCATGGTTGAAAACTCATGATGGTTTTACTTGCCCTACGATAGGTTTGATAGCTCTTCCACTTAAATTTGGACCAAAATAGCTAGATGTTTCATTTACCATCATCCCAACATTAGACCAATTTTGAGTGAAGCTAGGATATCCATGGCCATGCTCCATGAATTTTGTCCTGTTGATTATCCACAAGAGTCTAAATTTTCCATTTGAAAATCAAATATATACAGTTCATCATAGAAGGTTTAAACCTTTGGCTTCCCATGGGAATTTTTCACTCGATTATTTTTGGCTTCAACCTATGGATCCTTTTAAGCCTAGTGAATATTTCTTTTTCAATTCATATCAAAAGTTTAAAGTGAAATTCATAGCATACTTATCCCTTAGAAATATCCCTCCTGAGGATGATCGATCTATAATGACTTCTATGGTTGTTCCTCCCACCCCATAGGTCATGGATGAACCCATGTATGAGTTGGATATCCTCCCCAAGCACACAAGGTATTTATGTTGTAGTTCCTCCAATTATATCATATAAGAGACCAAGAGACAATTGCATGATTAGCTTTGTGCCTTTGAAAGAGAACTATATGTATAAACCAAAAGAGACAATGGTTTCCCAACCCTTAGTGATCCCTTCAGTTCCTCCTCCAAGGGAAGAAAAGATTCCTATAGCAGAGAAACCCTCTCTTACCCCTTAAAAAATTTAAAATTGTGCTAGATGAAATTGAAGTGCTAAGGATCATAAGGATAGACATTGTGGTATTGCTCGCCAATTGGTTGAAAATAATAAGACATTACCTGATGACAAAACACCTATCCAAAAAAACCATGATGAATTACCACCTTCACCAAACCATGCAAATAAACCTTACATATTTCAACCAAAATAAAGAATGAAATAAAATCACATGACAAAAATTATTATTAAACTACCCATTGTGATGAATTTTTCTTGTGGTTGAGAAGACACGATGGAACTGGAGGCCATGGTGGTCTATTGCATGGGCTAGGGCCTCTCTTTCTTCTTGCACTATCTATGTGTGAGGCATTGTAGGTTCGAGGTGGGGGTGTTTTTTGTAGTTTTGGGCATCTAGGGGGCTTGGATTCAAGGGTTTTTGCTTCCTTTTCTAAGTATGTTTTGCATGCATGACGCAGATTGTGGTTTTAGTTTCTGAGGTGCTTGTAGCAAGAGCTTCCAAGTTTTCTTTTTTTAGAATAGATATGGATGAAGACAATTGTTTTAATTAGAAAATGGACTTTAGGGTGGCCATGCATGTGCATAATCCATTGTCATCAATGCGCATAGATTCTAAAGATTCAATGAATAGGGTTTTAGGTACAGATGGGTTGCCTTCTAGTGGGGGACCCCGTATTCCAAAAATAAATGAATGTTTGCAAAGGAGCCATGATAGACTGATCTTAGTTATTCAACCCAATCCAATCAAGAAATATGTTGAGTATTTTTCAAACCATGATTTAATATGTAAATTCATGGGGATTTGAGTCTCTTTGCCATTCTTGGAATCTTGGGCTAACAGAACGTGGAATCTTGAGGGTGAAATGGAGGTGATGTTGACATCTAATAATTATTTTATGGTGTTTTTTAATTGTTTGGTTGAACACAATCAATTTTTTAAGAGGTCCATACTTCTTCTACTAAGTTGGATTGTTCTTCAAGCCATGGCATGCCAGTTTTAACCTGTTGAAGGAGCTCCTGAATCAATTTCATGTTTAGGTGTGACTCTCTAGATTTCATTTGGAATTTTGTAGGAATGAAATTTTTCATATGGTTTCCCTGCTACTAGGGAAGTCAGTGGGATCCTCTTAACAGATGCTTGATAAAAAGGTAATATCCTTCATCCACATTTGCATTGAAATTGGTTTGATTAACCCTCTTCCAGATTCTTTGGAAATTCACATGGGTTCTTCTTCTTGGGTCTAGCAGTTGGATTACAAAGCATTACCCTTCTGATACCAGTTATGTCATGAGTATGGTAATATGCAAAAAATATGTCTAAGGTTTCATGCGTTAGAGCCCCCTCGTAACCAGCCCTCTCAAAAACCCTCTAAGGAGGATATAGGGAAGGATCCTATTTTGGGTGAAGTGGTAGATAAGGAAGGATTCATTCTGATTAAACCTTGCAACAAGAATAGAGGTCAGAAAAGAAATTTCAAAGAACAATAAGAAGAGGAAGTGTTCAATCATTTTGATGTGTTGGATGATCTTGGCCAACAAGAGGTAAGCCTTGGTTTGGTGAATCTTGAACTAGGTACATCCCGGGGTTGGATTTGGTGGCTACCAAAAATGTTGAAAGTTAGTATACATAGGATGATGGTTTGTTGCTAGCTCAAATGGATACAGACTTGAACCCAAATATTTTAGCGGTTCTAGTGGAAAATGAAGCTATGACAACAATTAAGGATTCAACTCTGGTTGAGAATACACCCCCATTAGGGAAAGCAGATTTAGAATCAAGGAAATGTAATAAAGCTTCTCCAACTTTAGGGCTTCTTCAAAAGAATCTCAAAATTAGGATTTGGATAAAATCAAGATAATGGGGGAGACATTAGTGGAGTTAGGGTATGTGAAATCCATTGACTCCCAATTTTCTAAATCTTTGAGATGATTATACTCTCATGGAATGTAAGGGGCTTGAATAGTTGGTGAGATTTCATTCACCAAATATTCTTTTCATTTAGGAAACTAAGCTTTCTATGGAGAGTATGTACAACTTGGCATCCAAACTTTGGTGGATATGTCAGTATCAATGTATTGGTTCTCATGGTATTGTGGGGGGAGTTGCTTCTTATGGAACCCATTGAAGATTAGCCCTCTTTGGTGGATCTCTTGTAAGTCTTCTTTATTTGTGGTTTCTTTGAGTTTGGAGTCTAGAGAGATATTTCTTCTCTCTAATGTTTATGCCCCAACTAATTTCCTTGGAAAGATTCAGCTATGGTCTCACATCTAGTACATTTAGAGTCTTGCTCCTTTATATCCCTAGATTGTTGCTAGAGATTTTAATGCCATTTCTGGTGTGGGGGAAAAGAGGGGAGGATTGCAGAGATTAGATTCATCAATCTCACTCCTCTAAGATAATATATCTTCTTTAAAACTGGTGGATACATGTTAAAATGAACAAGACAACTGATAGGGGGTGAATCAGTTGTATCTAATCACATTCACCACAAATCTTAAACAATTTCACATCCACTTTAATCTATTATTAAGTATGAGCATGACGTGCAAATAATAGAAAGAAAATGCAAGAAACACTAGATTTACATGGAAAAACCATGGTGAGGATTAACTCACAATATAAGAGTAATTGCAAAACCGTTTATAAAGAGGCTCACTGCCAAAGGGCTCACTGCCAAAGATAAGACTCATTGTCCAGATAGGACTCACTATCCTAATGGGAGGCTCAGTTCCTATAGATAAAGAAAGATAGAAAGAATAATGTTACACAAATAACATTATCTTAGTGCAATAGAAGATCCATCAGAAAAACTTTCACACATCTATAGCCCTGATAAGAGAATTGTAGACACCATCAACTCACTGCTTTCAAGAGTCTAGCACATTGAAGTTCTCACTGCATCAGTTTACTTTCACACAATCTCTCACATCTACCTTGCTTCTCACACTTGTGGTGTGCAATCCTTAACATCTTGTCTTGTATTTATACCATCTTTAACCTTAGAAACTTTCTCCAAGGTTAGCTACACACTCTTCATTTGACAAATTCAAATTAGGTCAAAAAATCAACATTCCCACAGTGGATGAGAATGAAAGCAGACCAAACCAACACTTAACTAGGACCTAAAACAACATATTGGATCAATCACTCACTTCCTTAATAGATACTTATCCTTCGCATGACGTGTAAACACTAGGTCAACTAAACCTAATGAAAACACCAATGAACTTTGAAGTACACGATTTTGTAACAAGAAGATAACATGTAGACCACATAACATGCTTCACCATACACTAGAACACATCTTAGATGCCTTCAAATTCATCTACAACTATTGCAACGATATTCATACACAAAACACTTTTCATTAGTCCATTCAGACTGTACAAAAACACATAGTAACTCTAAAACTAGTCTTCCAAAGCACCAAACCATGACCACCTTTGATAGAATGTAGATAACACAATTACAAGTCTTCTTCCAGATCCGCAAGACCTGAAATAAACCAGTGGAGGACTGTGGAGCAAATACATTTCTCCCAATCCACAGACAAACAACTTTTCCAGACTAGTTCACAAGCTAGTGAATTCAACTTTCACTCTTCATCAAAATAGAAGCTATAATCTAGGATATATCACCCAAGGATGCCCTTAAACAACATTAAAGATCTACACAAGCATAGGATCAACACAAAAGAAATGTAGAGCACATATCGGAACACATTCTGAACACACACAATTCTATCTTCACTATTTATTAATTTTCTCAAAATCACTTGGTAACTCATCATATCAGCACACTTGCAAGACCATAAAGATATCTCCATGTATTGACAACATCTCTATAGTATCTCAACTATACATGCACCACCTATAATCAGTTGTTTCCTTTCTCTGCAACAACCTATACTATGTTCAAATCAATGACAACATTAATGACAACACCACCATACTCATTCATACTTGCAACAATCTCCCCCTTTTTCATTGATGGAAACACATCATGTGAAAAACCATCAAAGAAAACAATATCCTTTTTCTTTCACTATTCATTTTCACATGACTCTCTCTTCCCCTTTGACATCAATGGAATTTTTTTTTTTTACATAATTCTTCAACCATATAAAATTTTGATCACTCCCCCTTAGGAGTGCACCCATAACAACAATGATACTTCCTACTCCCCTTGAGGATTAGACCCTAGTCACCAGTCCAGAAAAATAATGAATTTGTAAATCCACTGGAATGATGCACCTCTATGTGCACCTAGTTCAAAGGAGGGGTAATGACCCCCAACTTCCCTTGGAGATACTCAAAAGTATCCTTAGGAAGAGCCTTAGTAAATATATCAACAATATGATCCTTTGTAGGCAAATATTCAAGCCTAACTTCATTCTCCAATACCTTCTCTCTTAAGAAATGATATCTAATAGATATATGCTTTGTCCTTGAATGCATTACCAAATTCTTTGAAATATTTATTGTGCTTGTATTATCATAGAAGATAGAGATAGGTCCATCACACATCACTCCTATATCCTTCAATGTTTGCTTCATCCATAGTATCTGTGTGCAATAAGATGTTGTTGCTATGTACTCAACCTCTATAGTGGAAAAAGAGACTGAATTTCATTTCTTGCTTAGCCATGAAACCAACCTGCATCCAAGAAAGAATGCACCACCACTTGTAATTTTTTGGTCATCTACACAACCAACCCAATTTGCATTAGTGTAAGCACTTAAACTAAAATCAGTATCCTTGGGATACCACAAACCATAATCTAGAGTCCCTTTTAGATATCTAAATATCCTTTTCATAGTTGTAGCATGTGTTTCTTTGGGTTCTTCTTGAAGTCTGGCAACCAAACATACTGCATGCATGATATTTGGTCTAGTAGCAATAAGATATAGCAGTCCACCAATCACAGATCTATACTTGCTCTGATCAACTTTAAGAGACTCATCATCCTTAGTTTGCATCTAGTCACCATAGGGGTACATACTAGTTTGGAGTCATCCATTCCAAACTTCGTCAACAATTCTTTAACATACTTTGATTGTGAAATGAATATTCCCTTATTGTTTTCATTCACTTGAAGTCCAAGGAAGAAATTCAACTCACCAATCATAGACATTTCAAACTCTTTTTGCATCTCCTCTATAAATTTCTTACACATACCCCCATTTCCTCCAAAGATAATATCATCAAGATACACAACCACTATCAAAATTTTATTTCCTTCAACCTTGAAATAGAGATTACTATCTGCGGAGCCTTTGTTAAGCCTTTTTTGAGTCAAATACCTATCCAACCTTGCATACCATGCGCTGGGAGCTTGTTTAAGTCCATATAGTGACTTTTTTAACTTATAGACCATGTCTAGTTGATATGATAACTAGAATCCCTCTGGTTGTTCCATGTAGACCTCTTCTTCTAATTCTCCATTCAAGAATGCAGACTTAACATCCATCTAGTATACCTTGAAATCTTTGTGAGCAAAAAATTCCAACAAAATTTGAATAGCCTCCATTCTTGCCACCGGGGAAAATGTCTCCTTAAAGTCTATTCCTTCAACCTGTGAATAACCTTTGCACACAATCCTTGCTTTATTTCTTACTACTTCACCATTCTCATTCAACTTATTCCTGAATACCCATTTTGTACCAATTATATTCTTGTTTACCAGTCTAGGAACCAATTCCCATGTCTAAATTTTCTCTATCTGTTGTAATTCCTCTTTCATTTCTCTAACCCAATTTTCATCTTTGCATGCTTCAGACACTGTTTTAGGTTCTACCTTGGAAAGTACACACAAATTTACCTTAGTTGCTGCCACTTTGCTTCTTATCATTACACCTTTTCCTTTGTCTCCAATTATTTGTTCTTCCAGATGATTTTTCTATACATATTTTGCAGTCATAGGAGTAGGTTTCAGATCTTCTTCTTCTTCAATATGTTCTTCTCCTTCCTTATTATTCTCTTTCTCTTGTCCGCAAAAAAGTTCATTTGGTTCATCTTCACTTATTTCAACTGAACTATGCATATTTTCATCAACTTTTACATTTACACTTTCAACAATCTTTCTCAATCTTTATTGTAGCATCTATATGCTTTGCTTTTGTTGAATATCCAAGGAAAATACCTTCATCACATCTTGTAGCAAACTTTCCTAGGTTCTCATCATCTCTTTTAATATAACATTTCCTTCCAAACACCTTAAAGTACTTAACAGTAGGAATTTTTCCATACCACAATTATAAGGAGTCTTTGTGCTATTGATTTTGATCTGAACTTTATTAAGAATATAAACAACAGTGTAAATTGCTTCTTTCAAGTATACCTTAGGTACATTTTCCTCATTCATCATAGTCCTTGTAGCTTCTTGAACTGCTTGGTTCTTCCTCTCAACAAATTCATTCCACTGAGGAGTTCTTGGAGTACAAAGATGCATAGAATTATACCATGCTCTTCACAAAACATATTAAACTCATTGGAGGTGAATTATCCACCTCTTTTAGACCTTAAACATTTTATTTTCAAGTTCACTTCATTCTCTACCATATCCTTGAAAACCTTGAATCTATCTAGAGCTTGAGCTTTCTACCTAAGAAAAGTAACGCATGTCATTCTAGAATAATCATCAATTAAAAGCATAAAATACCTGTCACCATTAAGACTTCTTGTAGGACCACAGTGGTCTTAATGAATCAATTCCAACATTCTGGTAGTTGATTGTTCTTTTCCTTTAAAGCTGCTACTTTTTTTTCCCAACTAACAACTTCTGCAAATAGTATTGATAGGCTTTGTGATTCTTGGAAAATCCCTAACAAATTCTCTTGAACTAATCTTGATCAAGTTGTAAAAGTTTACATGTCCCATCCTCTGATGCCATAGCCAAATTTCATTAACTTGGGACACAAAACACTAACCATCAACACCCTTAAGCTAATAAATGTTTCCATGTGTTCTTCCTACAACTACCACAGTTCTGGACCCTTTTATGATCTCACAAGTATTATCCTGAAACAAAAGCTTAAATCATTTGCTACATATATGTCCAACACTCAAGAGATTATGCCTTAAGCCTTTAACATAATAGACATAATTAGTATTGTGTTTTCCATCCAAACTAATTGTTCCTTTTCCAACAATCTTTGCACTAGAATCATCTCAAAACATGACTAATCCTCCATCATACTTTTCAAATTTAGTAAACTTACTTTTGTCTCCAGTCATATGATTTGAGCAACCTTTGTCAATTACCCAATAATCATCGTCTTGTCTAGCATGAAAGGAAGAAACCAGAGTACCTTCCATCTCTTCCTTCTTGTTTTCTAGAACACATTCCCTTGCACATATTCCATGGTTAGTAGACACTGATTTATCCTCTAAGGCTAGAAACATGCATTCATCTTTATCACCCTCAATATCAGATTCATCATCAGAAATTCCAACATCTTCTCTACCATAATACAATTTCTTGAACTTTTTTTCTTTATTGTCTTTTATCTTCTTGTGTATGACTCTATTTGGACATCTTGAAGCATAGTGACCAATATTTCCACAATTGAAACATTTAAAAGATAACATACCTTTGTACTTGTTGATACCTTTCTTCAATTTCCTTGTAAAATTTGCTTCCAACTCCTCTGAACCTTCACTATCTGAATCATCTTTTGAATTTGTGGCTTTGAAGGTTGTTTCTGATTTCTCCTTTTCTTTTCCAAAGTTCCTCATTTCAAAAGCAGTCAACGTGCCAAATAGCTATTCTTTAGTGAATTTCTTTGGATCATAAAATTCCTCAATGATTGAGACCTTGTCATTGTAGCTCTCTGGTAGGGTCATCAAAATCTTCTCCATTACATCATCTTTCAAAGTACCTCCTTGATTTTTGACTTCATTTAATGCAATGTCAACCCTCTGAAAGTAGCTTGCAATGTCTTCACCTTCTTCCATTTTCAAGTTCTCATATCTGCTCTTAGCTGTTAACTTCTTTGATAATCCGACTCTATCATTTCCTTGATAGATATATTTCAACTTTTCCCAAACTTCATAAGTAGTTCCTAATGAAATAACTTTTTTTAGCTCAGTATTAGATAAAGCACTATAGATTGCATACCTTTCTTTTTCATTTTCTTCATAGGTAGAAATCTCATCTGCAAAAGAAGGACCACTTGTAGGCTCAACATATTTTGTCCCAATAGCTTTCCAAGTCTTGTAGCCAAGAGAGATCAGGTAACCTCTCATCTACACTTTCCAAAATTTGTAGTCAAATCCATCAAACATAGGGATTTTCAATTTGTGCTCCATCTGATCTACCTCAAGCGATTAAGCTCTTCTTCGAGGAACCAAAGCTTTGATACCAATTGTTGAAATAAACAAGATAACTAAGAGGGGGGGTGAATCGGTTGTATCTAATCACGTTCACCACAAATCTTAAACAATTTCACATCCACTTTAATTTTTTATTAAGTATGAGCATGAAGTGTAGATAACAGAAAGCAAACACAAGAAACACCAGATTTATGTGGAAAACCCAATAAGGGAAAAACCACGGTGAGGATTAACTCACAATATAAGAGTAATTGCAAAATCATTTACAAAGAGGCTCACTGCCCAAGATAGGACTCGTCCAAATAGGACTCAATTTACAAATGGGAGGCTCACTGCCTATAGATAAAGAAAGATAGAAAGAAGAATGTTACACAAAGAACATTATCTCTATGCAACAGAAGATCCACCACAACAACTTGCACACATCCATAGCCTTGATAAGAGAATTGCAGACACCATCAGCTCACTTCTTTCAAGAGTCTAACACATTGAAGTTCTCGCTACCTTAGTTTACTTTCACACAATCTCTCACATCTACCTTGCTTCTCACACTTGTGGCATGCAATCCTTAACATATTGTCTTGTATTTATACCATCTTCAACCTTAGAAACTTTCTCCAAGATCGGCTACACACTCTTCGTTCTACAAATTAAAATTAGGTTGGAAACTCAACATTCCTATGGTGGATGAGAATGAGAGCGAACCAAACCAAAACTTAACCAGGACCCAAAACAACATCTTGGATCAATCACATGCTTCCTTAATAGATACTTATCCTTCGCATGATGTGTAAACATTGGGTCAGGAAAACCTAATGAAAACACCAATGAAATTTGAAGTACATGATTTCATAAAAAGAAGATAACATGCAGACCACATAACATGCTTCACCACACACTAGAACACATATTAGATGCCTTCAGATTCATTTGCAGCTACTGCAACAATCTTCATACACAAAAAAATTTCCATCAGTCCATCCAGACTGTACAGACACACATAGTAACTTTGAAACTAGTCTTCCAGAGAACCAAACCATGAACACCTTTGATAGAACACAGATAACACCATTAAAATCATTCTTCTAGATTTTCAAGACTTGTAAAAAACTAGAGGACTGCGGAGCAGATACATTTCTCCCAGTCCACAGACAAACGACTCTGCTAGACTAGTTCACAAACTGGTGAACTCAACTTTCACTCTTCATCAAACCAAAAGCTATAATACATGATATATCACCCAAGGATGCCCTTAAACAACACTACAGATCCGCATGAGCATAGGATCAACACAAAAGAAATTCAGAGCACATATCGGAGCACATTTTGAACACACACAATTATATCTTCACTATTTATTAATTTTCTCAAAAGCACTTGGTAACTCATCATATCAACACACCTGCAACACCATAAAGATAGCTCCATGTACTCACAAAATCTCTACAGTATCTCAACTATACATGCACCACCTACAATCACTTTTTTCCTTTCTCTGCAACAACCTATACTGTGTTGACATCAATGACAACATTAATGACAACACCACCATACTCATTCATATTTGCAACAATATAAAGCCTAGAAATGGTTTGTTTATGTGGAATAATAGGAGATGTGGCAAGGATTCTATTATTGAGAGGCTTTATAGAATCTTAGTTTTGTGTTTCTAGATTGGCGGCAGTTGGACTACCAATTCAAAGATTTTATATTGGGGGGGTTCTGACCATTGGCTAATTAAGCTTTCAGCCTCCTTGGCCCATGCCGCTAATTATGTGGTTGCAAGATCATCTTCTTCAAGATCTAGTGGCAGAGTGGTGGAAATGGGGTAGACCTTCTTTTGACACTATGATGTATTATTTTGTCAAGTAATTACAATATGTGAAGCAACAACTTAAGAAGTGGAATAGACAAAGTTTTTGCAATATCTTCCATGTCGAGGTAGCTGCTCAAGATAGCTTAAATTTTATTACCTAAGAGATCAGAGAGCATGGCCTTTCTAAAGATTCCCTTTAGGTGAAATCAAAATATTTGAAGGTTCTGCAAGAATGGGAACTGTGGGAGGAGATTTATTGAAAATAGAAGGCTCAAATAGAGTGGTTGTAGGAAGGTGATAAAATACTACATTCGTCATTAACTATGTTAAGGCTAGGTGGCATGGGAATTTGATCTTGTCCCTTGTGTCTTCCACAGGAAATCGTCTAGTTTCCCCTTGGGATATTTTAGGGAGGCTTTACGCTTTTTTTCCACTTTGTTCAAGGAAGATTCTCTTGATTCTTTGAAAGAAGAAAATCATATTTTGGCTTGTATTCCTTCTCTAGTATCTTTTGAAATGAATGTGCATCTCATGAAACCTATCTCCCTAGAGGAGTTGGAAGGAGTTGTTTTTCAAATGAAGAAAGGGAAAGCCCCTGGTCCTGATGGATTTTTGATAGAATTCTGGGAAATTATTAAATTGAACTTATTAGAGGTGGTGCAGGAATCTCAGGAGAACAAGCAAATGTTGTGGGCCATAAATTCCAATTTCTTACTCTTATTCCCAAGTGTGACGAGGAAAAAATAATGAGTTTATTTAGACCCATAGCTATGTGCAATGTGGTCTATAATATTGTGTCTAAGTTGATTGTTGAGAAGTTGAAGTGATGGATTGGTAGACTCATCTCCAAAGAGCAAGGAAGCTTCATAGATGATAGGAAAATCTTGGATCGAGTGGTTATTGTGCTTGAGTCCTTACACTCTATGATGGCTTCAAAGGATAAAGTCATGTTTATAAAGTTGGACATGGCTAAGGCCTATGATAGGGCTAAGTGGTCTTTCCTTCGCAAGCTTAATGCATTTGGCTTTGAAGAAGAATGAGTGAAGTGGGTGATGAGTTTTGTGACGACCACTTCCTTCTCTATGCTGGTCAATGGGGAGCCTTCCTCCCTGTTTGGGGCCTCCAGAGGTATTTGGCAAGGGGATCCTCTATCACCACACTTTTTTATTCTTCTGGTTAAAGGTCTGGGGAGATTCATTAAGCATCGTGTTAATTAAGGTTATATTCAAGGGTGGAGTTGAGTTATTGAATTTCCTTTGCATGCTCATTTACAGTTTGTTGGTGACACTGCCTTGATGGGTGTGGCTAAGATTAGGGAAGCTACTATTTTTTGTCATGTGTTGGACATATATTTTGTTGCCTCTAGTCAACATATATTTATTTTTTAACACCCATTTTTGTATTCAGTAATGGATTGTTCGTATTCTCAGGTTTTAGATAAGTAATCTTCCTATGGTCTATCTTGGCATACCTCTTTCTATTGGGTCCCTACCTAGGGGTTCTTGGAAAACTATTTTAGACAAATTATGTGCGAAAGTGAAACAATAGAGAGATAGGTGGTTTTCCTTTGCGGGTTGGGTGCAGCTTCTGAAGTTAGTAGTTCAAGTTCTTCCTAATTACAAGTGTATGCTCTAAGATGCCCCCCTAGTTTTATTAAGGAATTAGATTCTTTGGCAAGATAGTTCCTATGGGTCGATAGTTTGGAGTCTTCGAAGTGGAATCTGGTTAAATGAGGTATTGTTTGCAGATCGAAGCAGGAAGGTGGTCTTGGGATGACGCAGGCTAGCCTTAATGGACATGCTTTAGCTGCTAAGTTATATTGGGGGTGGTGTAATGAGCAAGATCGTGTCTGGGCTAGGATTATTTTTGTCAAATACTTTAAGGGTGTGGAAAAGGAAGAGGTTCCTCGGTTTCCCCTATCGAGGAGGGGCTCTAATATTTGGGAAACCCTTAAAGGGAGCTAAGATGATTAAGAGAGGCTTGTTCTGGATTACAATAGGAGAACTGATGCACTCTTTTGGTATGATTCCTAGGATGTTTTTCCCCCATATTAACCATGTATCCTTATCTATGGGACCTTTATCATTGATTCTTAGAGGTTGGTTGGTCCCGGGTAGCAGACTTTAAATATTTCTAGCTCCGTGGGCATGTGAGAGTGGCTAGTTGGAAGGACCTAGGTGAGTGGCTGATCGGGGGTTTAGAGGAAAATTTTGTTGAGCTAAAAAATGTTTTGGTTGGTAGAGTGTGAAAATTGCTCAAGGATCCAAATATTTTGGAATGGAGTCCATACCCCAAGGGAATCTATGTGGTGGCTAGTGGTCATCAAGAGCCAAATCATCAAAAGTATGGGGGAATGGATGTCCTGTGGTGGAAAATGTTTAGAATAAATTTTCTTGGCCTAAGTGTAATTACTTCATGTGGATTCTAGCATTGAATAGGTATCTTATTGGGGATAACCTCTAAAAATGGGATTTTTAGGGTCCTTAAATTTATGTTCTTTGTGGCAACTGTGAAGAGGAGACATCACATTTGTTTTTATAATGCTCCTTTTCCAAATACATTTAGCATCTTTGGTGGGATTTTTGGAGGCAAGGATGTGTTGATTCATCTTCTTTAATTGACTTCTGGGTTTGCATGTGTTAAGAGATGTTGCCAATCCAGTAAGAAAACTTAGCATGAAGGTCACTGGTCCCCTCCTCTGGTTGATGTTTTAAAGGTTAATAAAGATGGTTCTTCTCAAGGTAATCATGGGCATGCGGGGATTGGTGAAGTTGGAAGGGATAGTTGTGGAAAGGTCATTTTCTTCTTTTCCATTTATAAGGGGAAACAAACTAATAACCTCATGGAATGTTTGGATATCCTTTTTCCATTGAAAGAGTGTGTGCTCTTGGTTGGAATAGGATAATTTGTGAATTAGATTCTAAAATTCTAGTTAACATGTTGAATGAGAAAAAGTTGGATGGAGCTAATTGGCACCTGGCCTCTATGGTTAGGCATATTATCATCTATTGAGTTTTATGTTGTATTTTGTTTCTTTATCTTATATTCCATGAGAGTGGAATTGGGTTGCTGATTATTTGGCCGAATGGGCCTCTAAGAATGTTAGGGAGTGGTAGGTTGAGGATTGGGAGCAAATATCTTGGGATTATTCCCAAGGGCTGGATCGGTTGATTGTTGAGGATATGGTGAGATGATGATATGCATGTGGTTGGTTTTTTTGGGGGCTTCTGTCCACTTGGTGGATGGTTGTTGGTTTTGGGATTGATGGTTTGTACCCTGGGTGCCTATTTCAGACCCGTATTTATTTGTATGGTTGCTTTCTTATGATTCAATAAATTTTTACCACTTTTTCTAAAAATCACCTATTGTGATAAATTTGGATGATGAAGATCAAGATGCTAAGATTGATGAACAAATGCATAATGAATTGTTTTTGTTGTTCTCAAAGTCTATGGATTTGGATGGGGGAAATTGTGATGATCCTCTCGATGAGAGTGATTTACCACATGTCGAGCCTAGTGATGTCCTTGTACAACACTTGTTGTAGTCCCTTTGGCTAGTTGTATGTCTTCCATATATGATGAGAAATATTGGGATGTAGACGATTTGCTTTAGATTATCTTGCATGTGTAGTACCCTTTGTGTGCTTTATGTGTTTTCTTGTATGTGATGTGATCTCTTGTGTTGTGATTCTTTTTGTGTTTTTATGTTTGTGAGTTTTCTTTGCATGACCCTTGTTGCTCCCTTGGCACAAAGATACAAAGGAAGCAAATCTATTTTTACATTCATATATTCTCCATTTGTCTCTATGTCATAAACATTTGTTATTTTCTTGTGTTTTCCTTTTGGGGATGACACAAGGCATTGAGACATTTAGGTCTCTTCCATGTTGATCCAAAATTTTGTTTTTTCTCTCTATGTATCATTCTTCCATCGTGTTCATATTTCTATGAGTAGTTGGGGGAACAATGTAAATTATGAGCTTAATCATATTACATATTAGCAAAGATGTATACTGACCCTAGATTTGTTGAACCCTTATGTGATCATATTTTATCTTGTTATGTGGCTTTGTATTAGGGGCAATCCCTTGTTATGAGATATCCTTATTTGGAAACATATTATTGGAATAGGGATTTCCAAATAAGCTCCCATGACCTTATCATATTGCATTTATCATTTTATTCTACCTTGAATCAATTGCTCACAACTTGGTCTTTAGAAATTACTTTAAGGTGGGGGGAATACATTCTATTATGTGCTTCACTTCATTCACATACATTGGACTTAGTGATGTGTTGGCTTGGAATTTTGATCATTTTTGTAAATCCTTATCAAAATTATTGGGACTATAATTCTTGGTATGGTTGACATGGGTACACACCTAGTGAAAAATGGTCCTCACTATCCCTTGTGTGTTTATCATTTTGCTACTCTTTCTAGAAGGCTCACCTAGTGAATATTAGACTTCACTAGCTCGTGGTGCCTTTGGTTCATGATTCACCTAGCAAATGTTAGACTTTGTTAGCCTATGAGCCATGAATTCCTTGGGTATGGATCCTAGTAGGATTTATGTAGAGTTTGCTAGTTTGTAAGATCAGAGTTGCTCTATGATCGGATAGAGCCCACTTTCCCTATATTGTAGACATCAACACAGGGAGAAATCTATAAGGAAGGCTAACTTAGTTCTCCTCAATGCAGGAAGCCCCTTGTTAGTTAGTTAGTTAGTGGGTGGCTATTACTCATACCCTTCTTCATTTTTGAGGTGGGTTTCTTGGGTCGACATTGTGAAGAGTTCGCTTCAGCCCCCCATCGAGGGGCTCCCTACCCTGTGCACTACCACCATCGTCAAAAGAATCTTCATCAAAATCTTTTGAATTGATTGAGATAGAATCTTTACTGCCAAGACTCCCATTTGCAACCAAATCATTGGTCCCAGAGACAAAATTGTCGCCACCAAGACTCCCATTTGCAACTGAATCATCAGTCCCAAATAGGACATCTTCGTCACTAAGATCAAAATCTGTCGAATTGGTTCCAGAGAGGACATCATTTGGGGAGCATTCATACTCTGAGGAATGCAACAAAGATTCTAAGGGAGGGAAGGCCATATCTAACTCCTTTGAATTCAAATCAGCCAAAGACTCCATATAAGAGGATAATTTTTTGAAACAAATGGAGGAGTCAGATTCAAAAGAGCCTTCCTCAAAAGATTCTTTTGATTTCCCTTCAATAGAATCAAATAGAAGGGTTGAAAAATCATCCAAAAAGCTGAGAAAGGATCTTAATCCTAGCCCCACTATTAGAAAGCAAACGAAGAAATAGAATAATCTGTCATCATTAGTGAATATATAAAAGGGGACACTAGGTAGGATCAAACATCTTGGCGAGCTGATTACTAGTTAACTACAAATGGGTGCAAATTCCAACATTTCTCACTCCACTTTTTTCCCTCACTTTGCTTGTTTTTAGCAGCATACCATATAGAGAAGTCCTATCGGGCTTTGCCTAAATTCAGCCCTAGCACTTACACTAAATTTTGACCTACCCTCCGGGACCACCTTTTTTTCCCTTTAGGACCTAAGGTGAATGGATCAATGGGGTTAGCGGAACTAACTTGATGAAGGCTTGCCTTCGACAACCGACCATATTGGCCTTAGGTCCTATCCCATGCCCTCCTTTTTGCATTTGCATTATGTTTGTGTTGTATTTTGCATTATGTTGTGTTTTTGTCATATATGTTTTGTGTCATGTTGCATTACATTTCATACATGTGTGTTCCTTTGTCCTTATGTTGGTTTTCCATGGGATCTTGAATCCTGAGGGCTCATGCACTTCCCCCTAGATTCATTGTCATCCTATCTCTTCAATATTTGGACAATTGAACCCTTCTTGGTATATTGCTACTTTAATTTGAGTCTAAGCATAAGTTCATACTCTCATTAAAGTGGGGGCTAAATGTAGCATCATAAATTATCACCCTTGACAATTTTACACTAGGTTTTGCTCCATCCTATGTGCTTGGACCTAATCATACACCTAATTTCCTAAATTATGCATTCCATGGCCCATTTTATCATTTATCAGAAAATAAAATATGTAAGATCAAAGTGCATTTAATATTTTTCCCTTGATACTTTAGATCTCAAAAAAGAGGATCAAGACAAGGGTTCCCTTGTCCCCTTAAAATGGCCCCAAATTCAAATATGTCAGTGTTGGAAATTTATTATTTAAAATTCAAATCTTAATTGTCGGCCATTGGGATTTAATTTGTAGGAAATTAGATTAATTGCATGTAAATACATAGTATTTTCACAATTTTGAAAGGGGAGAAGAATAAGAATTATCAAGTAATATTGGAGAAAAATTATTATCATTTCAACAATAGTTAAGAGAAAAATTTGTAGATTCATTACAACATTTCATCATCCAAGTATCATGTCAAGTTTTATGTGAGTTTGTTCATGCTTATGCATGCATTTTTTTTGTGAGTACAAACACTTGTAGGTCATCAAATCAAATCAAGCCAAATTTCAATCAATCCTTGAAGGTAATGTGCATGAATTTAGTCCCTCAAAGAGATTAAATTTGAGTGGTGATTTTTTTTATTAGGGGTAAAACAGGTTTTGATGGGACTTGAAACCCATTACAAACTAGTTTTGAAGGGCTTCGTAACCTTGTCAAGAAAATCATGTTGCCTACAAGATAATCTGTAAATCATCAACAACCAAATAGAAGAAACATAAAACAAATAAACAAGCCAATACATGTTGTAACAAAGGAGAGAATAATGGATTGGGGTCCCTTTACAATAAGGTTTTAACCAGGACCTAGAACCCTTTAGGTGAACAAAGAAACCGCCTACATCAGTTAGGCAACAATAAACCAACTACTCAAGAGAGACACCTTTGAGCCAAGAAGAATAAACAAATTAATGGTGCATAACACCATTAAACCCATAAACAAAAACAACAACACATCCAAACCCCCACCTCAATAAGGGAGTTAGAGGGCACAACAAAACCCTGAAGCACAACAACTTTCTTGTAGCACACCTCACCACCACCAACCCCATCTCCACCTCAATAGGAGGGAACTCCCCTCTATAGGAGAGGAAGATATGAGAGTCCCAAACTCCAAATCCATCACTCAACAACCCACACAAGCTCCACCTCGATTGGAACAAGCATAGGAGAGAGGTACTTTCTACCAAGTCTACAACAACCATCTCCACCTCAATAGAAGAGGGCTCTGCCTCAATGGGATTAGTCTCCACCTCCATAGAAGACACCACCAGTAGATCCAGAGAGAAAGAAAAAACTTTAGGAGGGACAAACACAACCTCATTAGGTATAGCAAGATACTGGTGCAAGAAAGAAGTAGAACGCACCTCAGCCATCAGGAGAAAACACAAAATATTTTAAGATTTCAGAATAAAAAATTGTAATAGCTCAACCCATGAGTGACCCTTAGTAACTAGCACAAAAAAAAGGGACCTCTTGTCCTATAAAAAAACCATCTGGGTCTTGAGAGTGAAAAAAGACCCTGCCGAAAGCTAGAGAACAAGAGGAAGAGCAATGAAAATCTCCCCTCGGGTTATGAGAAACCCCACCAGCCAGAGGGCACACAACACACAACACAGAGAGGAAGAAACAAAGACTTCCCCCACATCCAACACCTCAACAAAGGAAATCTTCCCATCAAGACCAGAGGCTAACCAGAACACCCCCAAAGATCCAAGCCATAACCTTGCAGCCACAAAAAGATATGCTTCAAAGAATTGCCAACCTCAATAGGTGAGGACACCATAGGAAGAAAAAGAGATGGTAGAGAACAACCCCTGCTACTCAACAAAGAAAGCACCACAAAAGATAATCCAAACAAGGTAGTGGCCTCTCCCTCCTCAACTCCTCCAGCAAGCAAACCCCCAACTCCATCTCACTTCTCGCCTCGTCGAGTCAAAAGATGGAGACCATAAGTATAAAGAAAAAGCAAGGAAACAACCAGGACATGAGACTGTAGGCCAACCAAGAGTAGATTCACACCCTCCCAAAGTGAAGGGGCACTTAGAAATAACACAGGATAAAATGAAGACCCAATCAAATCAAAATCCTCAGAATGATGCAAATGACTCTAGAAAAGAGCCCAAGCAGGAACATGAGGCACCACAAAAGCTTCAACCCAGCCGAACAAGAAGAAAAGAGCTTGCAAATAAGGACCACAGGATTCCAAAATAACAAACTACAACACCAAAGGAAAGGAGACTACATAGCATCCAACATCTCCCAGCAAAAGCACGAACACCAAACACCCCAAATAAGGGCCATAAACTAGATGAGCCTCACCAAGCAACAAGGCAACATCCTGAACAGACGAACCTCCAACAACAGAAGTCGGATCTCCATCATCCTCTTTCAGCATCTCCATCCTCTGTAGATTTCAAACTGTCTTCTCCACACCTATTCTCGCCGCTCCTCTCCATTTCTGATTGGCCTTTTTCATTACCCATAAATTTGAGTGGCGAGTTATAGAAATTTGTTAATTCATTACTCCATTATTTAGAGTCTATAGGATAAGTTATCTTTATTATCAATTTTTCCATTGTGGAGGTAGAAATACCAACATGAGGTTTAACTGAGGCAAACCCCTATATGGCACAACCCTTACGCTCCTTTTGAATGTGTGGGTTATAGATCTGAAGAGGATTGGAAGAATATTGAAGAGAATTTGTTCATTTATGCATTCAAACCCTACAAGTTGGAAAGATACGAAAACTCAATTATCTTGGTAACAGATAGAGATCCAACAACAAGATTTGAAAGGAAGAAGCCATAGAGCAGGGACCTAAGGATTTCGAAAGAATATTTTAGTTTCAAATTCCTAGACAAGGGTACCCTCAGCACCCTTTTCCACCCAAATAAAGCTGAAATTTTAATCACAGGTGCACTAATATCTGCTCTATCTATTTATGGTCTTAAATTTTGGTTATTGGTTTCTAGGTTGTTTGTATTCATGTCAGAATAGTGCATTTTCATAGTTAGCTATTTGCATCATTGTATTCATCACAAATCCATTCCAAAACCTCCCACACACACACTCATAAAAAAGGGAATTGCAGATCAAGGATTGGTTGACTCACCTTTCCGGTTGCAAGTTAACCTCATGTCCTTGCCCATCTTTAATTTTCCAATGTTATGTTAGTGAAAGGTGATTAATCCTAGTAAAACCATAGGATTTATCATGTATAAATCACAATGATCTCTTCAAATTTTTTAGCACATTGAATTCTTAAGTGGAAAGCTAATGTATTGTTTAGATTTTGGGTGAAAATGTGAATGAGTTGCTTTTCAAGAATAAGATAAGGGAATTTTCTTGCCATTTTTCTCTATATTTATAAAAATAACACAAAGGATTCTCCCTCATTTTGTTTTTCATTAGATAAATTAGTCATGGAGATTTTTCACTCAACGTTATATGAAAAGTATGCAATGAATTTATCTACCAACTCATGAAAGGTCTTGATCCCATGAGGTAAATTTGAAAACAACTCAATAGCTTGACCTCCTAAGCTTCTAGGAAAGAGGGACATTAGATATGTATCATTTTAAGGCACCTCAATACAAGCTATATAAAATTACCTTTTGTGTTCTCTTGGATCACCTCTTCCCTTGTATTTGTCAAATCTTGGCATTTCGAAGTTTTGAGGGAAGGGTGTCATGTTTAAAGACTTGTCAAATAGATAGGGACATATGTCTTCCAATGTATAGCTCTTCTTAGTGTTAATCTTTCCTATTGTTGTGGTTGTTATCTTTTATTATAACTCTTACATTTGTTGAGCCAAGTCATTTGTAGATGTTTCAATGGAGGTGGCCTTGTATGAATGTAATATTGTTTTTTATGTTTATTTAAGGGAATGTGTTGTTATGGTTGACTTGATTGGATGTATTATTGTTGGGGTGAAATTGGTGGAATATATTTTTATTGGAGTGAACTTAATGGAATGGGAAAATTTTGCATGTTTAAGGTGTTGGAAATAGGATGCCATTTAATTGCAATCCTAAACATTATTTATTTTGTGTGTCTCCTAAGTCCTTGGAAAGTGTTCTCAAACACTAGGATTAGAGAGAGATTAATTTTGGATGAAATAATCATGTTAATTGACATTTATAATTAATTCTAAATAATAGGAGCATGTGAGGGTGTCCAAGATGTGTTCCTAAATAATAGGAGCACATGGGGCACCCACATGGAAGGTGGAACCCACCTTGAGTTCAGTTAACTATTTGGAGTAAGAGATAACACTTTTGAATGCATGTAAAGATCCTAAGAGTTAAGGTTTGATGTTTACATGCATGAAGTTCAGTTCAATTCAGTTATCTTCAGTTAGTTTTAGTTGAATTCTAGTTGAATTTAGTTAACTTGGAATGCATGAATAATGACTTGAGTTGCATGCAGATAATAGGTGACTTGATTAACGGGGATGACCATTCTTGCATGAATGGTGGAGAGAGATATTTCAGTTAACAGGAAATGACTTGGACCCATCTTCGGCGCCCAAGTTGGCTTCTTGGAAGTAACTCCTTCGCATGCTAAGATATTTCAGAAGGCTAAGTTAAGTGGGCCCATTCTTGGGCACCTACTTTGAGGATAAAGCCTTGAAGATATTTACAGAATAAAGGTTGAGTTACTACTTCAGTTTGGGATGCCCAAATGGATGAAGGAGATGATTTGACATTGTTGTTCATGGTTAAACTCTACTTGCAAGAGATAGGCGTACCCTTTAGGAGATAGGGATTGAGCTTTGTAATTGTAACTCTTTTGGAGTTTACAAAGTTGTTTATTGCCTATACATCTCAAGAAAGTTGAAGAGAGTTTGTATCAGTTTTATTGCAAGTTGTGAAGAAGATTTGTTGAAGGCAGGAGAAGCATCTCAAGGAAGAATTGGAGCTATTATAATCTACTTCAAAGATTGAATAATAGATTAATTCTTGGTGGAGTTTTTTCCCAAAAGGGTTTCTCCACGGTATATGTTGTGTATCTTCTAATATCCTCTCTAATTCTTCTACAACTTTTGTCTTCATTCTACAAATGATAAAATGAATTAATCAAATAATCACCTACAAAGAATACATATTTAGATTAGCAAGTATAATAGTTTTACAAAGTATTAAGCTACATAAACACCTCAATTGTCAACATAAGGTACCCATGTTTAAGTGAGATCTAGCAAAGATAGGTGATTGTGGGGGTGTAAATTGACCTTGATGTGTCTCTTGGTATGTTTTCCATTAAAATTTTGATGTGTTAGGTGGGGATGGTGGTGAGTATGTGAAAGTAACGGCCACCTTTTCCCTTGATGTTTGCATTGGTTCCCTTTTTTGATCCTTTAAAATATTTAATTCCTCTGTGTAGGAAAACAGAGAAAATAAATTGATATATATGTATTATTATATTGATAGTGTTATTATCGTGATAAGTTTTATATTTGTCACAATTAAGGGAATGGACTTCAAGTTCAGGGAGAAATAGTTGTGTATGATTTTATTTAATCATTTATCTTGTTGGTTTGAAATGAATAGAAATATTCTTATTTATTCATAAACATAAATATTTGATTGATATATATATATATATATATATAGATATATAATCATCTATTTTGGATAGATTTGTAAATATATATATGAAAAGATTAATACTTAGACTCGTTATTATAACAATGAGTAATCATATTTTACTCAAAGCTTTTATTATGACATAGATTTTGTATATGTGTGTGCGCGTGCACTTATTCTTGAAAAAATAAATAGATAACATTTTGTACCTTCATTTGTCATATTAATTTATTCTCTTGAATGAAGCCAAAGAGAAAACACAAAAAAACCAAAAATTTATAGTGAAATTATTTTATTCAATCAATATGAAAGAGGATAAAAAAAAAGTTTTTATTTATCAATATTTACAAGTTGTCAAGACTTTTTCAGTAATGGTCCCTGAATCACAAGTTTGTGGTAAGAAGGTGACACTATCTGAAATGTGATCTAACGTGTAAAAGAATTAAATGTTATCTATTGTGAAATTTAGGGAAGTATTTATATTCATGAAGTAATTGTAAGGACATATGAACACATGGTAGTAGCCGAGATCCATGAATTATGAGTATGAAAAGTGGAAGTTTGTTGTTAGAAGTATATTTCTACAACTTTAGTCATTTACCGACCATAGAAAGAAATACATGTTTGGTATTAAATATTTATGAAAAATTAGATGATCAATCAAATGACTCAAATGTGTGATAAACCGTAGGGTGAATGTTATATCCAAGTCGAGTTCGAGGTGTGTTGTAAAGACCTAGTAGACTTCATACTATTTTTTTTGTTATCCTCACATTTGTCCTCCATATCTGAGTATTGAAAACATACTTCATTTTTTGGACTACCTACATACCCCGTATCCACAAGGATCAAGATACCAAAGGACCAGGGTACGATATATATGTAGTTCTATTTATTCTATGTTTGTGCAACAGTGTGAGTGGGTATGCAACCCTTTCAGGGGTCCAATTCCCTAGACAGTTCTTTGACAGTTGCCACCCACTCAAGTGAAGCAATGACAGAAACATCGGAATCATCTACTTGCAAACACCAAAAAAGAGGTGTTTGACGTGAAGTTTTAGTTGATATAATTTCTTGTTTTCCTATACACATTTTTTTATTTTCTTATTTCTAAAGGTTAATGATTTGTTTTTTTCCTTATCCTATAGACACCAATTAAATCTTATAATCAAGACACAACCAAAGTGTTAGTTTTCTATTTAGAAATAAAGTCATAGGATATTTTATATCATAAAGAAAATTGAGTACATTAATGTTCTAATCTTTATAATATAATATTTACTTGACAATTCAAAATTATAGACTCAATGTTTAGGTAAAAACTCTTAACTAGAAGATAACATCAAGAAATATTTACACTAATTTAATAATCCTTTACAATGCAATATCAAATCTATAACAGATAACATACAAATTTCATATTGGTGACTAATGTATCATAACAAGGTAGAACTATTGATGCCTAATATTACTAAATCATAGATTACTAATAGTCTAGGTTATGCAAGATTTCACTATTTTGATATAATTTATTTATCACATCAATATCCAACTTTATCCATTACGAAACATAAAGGAAACAAGATTTATTAAATTAATTCATATTATTATATTCCACAACTTTTAATTTGTTAAGTTCCATGAATTCACCATAATTAAAAACCAATACCCAAATTACAATAACCTTTAAGTATTTTTGATTCTACCTTAATCATACTTCTTCCTTATCAATAATAACCTTTTAATAAAACCCTCATGTGATAAATTTCCTTATCCATGAGAAACCAAACTAATTGATAATAATTTGACTTTACCAATATCTTCAAGATTAATAATAATTATGAACAAGGTAAATAACACTATAACTATTTACAATACATTTCTAATCATAAATAATTGTATAAAACCATTACTAAAATTTTAAAAGAATCCCAATAATAAATACGAGTAATTATATTTAAATTACCGAACAACCCTTCACATTCAAAAACACAATACAAAAGATCATCACTTCGCTAGCTATGTAGTACTAATGAAGTAGTAAGTATAACACATGAATAATCATTAGATAAACTGATATAAAAATCATTATGCCAAACCAAAATTCTGGAACTAACAAAATGAAAACCACTTTACAAAATATGATATCCAAAAAGGAATAGAAATTTGATATAATTACCAATTTTCTACTTCAACCAACAGTTTGCAGCCTAAACAGGATAGTATTAAAATAAGTGTAAAATTCTCGTCACTTAACAAAATTCAAAACTTTAAAATGCTCTGGAAAGATAGGAATATGAGGAAATAAACCCATAAAGTATTTTGGGAGGTTTGAAAGGGCATGAGAACAGTTTTATTTGCAAATACAACATTCTTCGATAACAATAACATTAAAGAAATTTAGCTATTTGTGTCAAAGATTTAGTCTGCAAGTACTCTCTGAAACTAAAAAAATGGTTTAAAAGGTAAAATTTCATTTTCAGATAATTACTACAACAAACTAGAATTTTATATTGTGCAACATAGAACAGCTAGTTCACCCATTAAGATACCATAATAGTGTTTAAAACATCATGCAATTATGGAAAGTAAAGCAAATTCACAAATCAAAATGAAACAAGAAAGATTATTTGGATTCAAATCAGCTTTTATAAAGCAAATTCACAAATCAAAATGAAACAAGAAAGATTATTTGGATTCAAATCAGCTTTTATAGAATAAAAGATAAAAATTTGCAGATCTAAAAGGTACAAACTAGACATCTAAACCAAAGTAATTATATGAAATTAAAGAATCCAATCATAACCTCAGAATACCATAAGTACTGGCTGAAAATATGAAAACTTAAATTAAAGGAAATCCATCAATTCCCACACCTCCTGAATTCGTTGATCTTCCCTTTTGTCCAGGCCCTCTTATTTCATTTTTTTTCCTTTTTAACTATCTTTCGTGATTAGAAAAATGAGTTTCCTTTCCCATGTCACCACTAGGGACTTTCCCAAAACTGAGAGTTTCCTACATTTACCTATTTTAAAATTGCACAGTTTCCTAAATGCCTATTAAAATAATGTATGTCACTCTAGTTTTAAAAAGGTTCTAAATTTGTATTATAATACAACCATCCAATATTTTTAAAACACAATATTCACAATATAATAAAAATCAATCATATATTATCGTGTAATTCTTACAAGTATAATTTGAAATTAGTTCATTAGAAATTATGGTAGGATGTTATCTAAATTATATATATAAATATCTTTATAAATAAGTTGGCACATATATAGTGATAAGTCTACGCTAAAGAAATAGATGAACATAAAACTTAGGGTCATTGCATACTCTCCCCCTAAGAAGTTGCATTGTCCCAATGCAACAACAATTATCTTCAAGTATATATATCAATATATTGAAATTTCAATCAAACTTAAGTATGAATAACTTCCTTACTATAGTTATTAAAACAGTTTCACCCAAAAGTATATATATATATATATATATATATATATATATATATATATATATATATATATTCAAACTCTCTTAGTAACCCAACTAATAGTTTTAAAGATAAGATTATCCTAGAACAAATATGTATATAACTATTGCATCTCTTTAGGATCTTCCCAAGTAGCATTATTTGTCAAGTATTGATCCCATTGAACCTTTGATTAATCAATTATTTTGTTGCGAAGTTGGGACTGACGCGTCTCCAAGACTTTGCAAGGCTTCACTATTAACTTTTTGCTTTCCTCCACCTGTAATGTCTCCCAATTAAGAACATGTTTAGAGTCAGGTATATACTTCTTAAGTAAGGATACATGGAATACATCATGAATCTGACTCAAAGATGTAGTTAAGGCTAAACAGTAGGCCACATGATTAATTATATCAAGAATTTCAAATGGTCCCACAAAATGAGGGGCCAACTTAGCTTTCCCCCCAAAAGATATAGAGCTCTTATAGGGTCAAACTGTAAGGAAGACTTTTTCACCAATCTAAAAACTTTGAGGTGTACTATTCTTATTTGCATAACTCTTTCGTCTATCAGAAGCTTCCTTCAACCTTTGTCTGATAACTTGCATCTACTCACCCATTTCCTTTAACATTTCTAGCCCAATCAAAACCCTATCTTCCAATTTATCCCAACTAGAGGGAGTTTGACACTTCCTCCCATACAAAGCTTCAAAAGGTGTCATACCTAATGAAGACTGGAAAGAGTTATTATAAGCGAATTCTACTAAAGGTAGATATTCTTCCCACTTGGTTTGCTTATCCATACAATACATACGGAGAAGATCCTCTAGAACCTGATTAACCCTTTATGTTAGTTCATCAGTATCTAGATGGTATGTAGAATTGAAATTTAATTGAGTTCCCAAAGAATACCGGAGAGTAGTCCAAAATTGAGAGGTAAACTTTGCATCCCAGTCTAAGATAATTATTTCTAGAATTCCATGCAATCTAAAGATCTCCTTGACAAATCTTCTTGCAATAGCTAGAGCATCATTTGTTAGGTTTCCAGGTATAAAATGTGCTACCTTAGTAAGCTTGTCCACTACCACTAAGATATAATTGTGCCTGGAAAGGGTCATAGATAGCCCTTGAAAAAAATCCATGCTAATAACTTGCCATTTATAAAGAGGAATAATATGAGATTATAAGAGTCTTGTTGGGTGAATATGTTTTGGTTTTACCCTCTGACATTCAAGACATTTGGCTACAAGATCTACTATATCTTTCTTCATTCCTGGCCAAAAAGTATAGCTTCTTCATATCATAATACATCTTATTCACCCTTGGATGTCTAGAATAGGGACCATTATGGGCTTCCTTCAAAATAATTCTTCTTAACTTTGACTAGTCAGGTACATATATTCTTCCTTGATATCTCATGAATCCATCAGGGTCCAATGTATACCCTTCGTACTTTGAGTCTATGGAGGAATTCCCACTGGATGCACTAAATTGATTATACCAAGGACCATTTATCTGTTTGGAAAGAATTTTTTGTTTGAGATCTAACTTAATACTAGTTATTGCCATTATGTGTCTCCTTCTACTCAAAGCATCAACTACCTTATTTTCCTTCCCCTTTATGTATTCATTATCAAAATCATAATCACTCAAAAATTCCAACCATCTTATTTTCCTTGCATTTAAATGGGGGTGTGTAAAAATATATCTCAAACCTTGATGATCTATCTTCAACTCAAAAGGTTTTCCTAAGAGGAAATGTCTCCACTTTTGAATGCATGAACTATGGCAACTAACTCCAAATCATGAGGGGCATAATTTATTTCATGAGTTTTCAACTTACGGGGATTAAGCCACTACACTTCTTGAAAGAGCACTCCTCCTAAACCTTCCATAGATGCATTGGTTACTACAGTGGAAGGACCATTGGGATCAGGTATCTTTAGAATTGGGGTTGTGGTTAATTTTTCCTCTAAACATTTGAGATCCTTTTCATACTACTTTGTCCAAACAAACCTTTTACCCTTTCTTTGCAAAGAGGTGATTGGATGAGCTATCCTAGAAAAATTCTTCACAAATCCTCTATAATAGCTAGCTAACCCCACAAAAATCATGACTTCACCTAGGTTCTTATGCATTGGCCACTCTGTTATTTCCTTAACTTTATCTAGATCTATTGAAATTCCTTTAGTAGAAATAATGTGCCCTAAATAGTGAATCTTCTTTTAAAAAATGGTACACTTAGATAACTTTCCAAACAACTTATGTTACCTAAGCCTTTTCAAAACTAATTGTAAATGATTTAAATGTTCTTCTTCATCTTTAGAATGTATCAAGATGTCATCCAAAAATACAATCATAAATTTATCTAGAAAATCATGAAACACACTATTCATTAGATTCATAAAAGGGGCTAGAGCATTGGTCAATCCAAAAGGAACCACTGTGAACTCATAATGGTCATACTTGGTTCTAAATGTTGTCTTAGGAATATCTTCTCCCTTTATCCTTAATTGGTGATATCTTGATCGAAGATCTATCTTAGAGAACACTATTGCCCCCTTCATTTGGTCAAACAAGTCCTCAATACGAGGCAAAGGGTATTTATTTTTTATGGTTACTTTGTTCAACATTCTATAGTCAATACATAACCTTAAAGTTCCATCCTTCTTGACAAAAAATGCTGGTGCTCCCCATGGCAATACACTAGGTCTTATCAATCCCTTTTCTAACAAATCTTGTAATTGTATTTTCAACTCCTATAACTCAGCTGCATTCATTCTATATGGAGCTTTGGGTATTGGTTTAGTTCCTGGTAAGATATCTATTGCAAAATCAAACACTTGTTTTGGGGGTAACCCAGTTAAGTCTTTAGGAAACACATATTTTTAATCCCAAAGAAAAGGGTATTTTTCATAATTCAAAGCCTCCTCTTCATTATTTTCATCTAAAGATACCAAAAATATTTGATTTCCGTTCTTCCTGCTAGACTTCTTCAACTGCATTGCAAATATGGTTTCTATTGTTATAGGCTTATATATTCCTTGAGTTGTAATAGGGAATCCATTATCATCCACACATTTAACCACTTTTCCAAGGCAATCCACACAGGCCTAATGATTGGTTAACCAACACATCCCAATTATAACATCATACTTTCCCAGCAGTGCAATATATGTCCATTTTTGTTGAAAATTTTGGAAAACTAACAAAAACATCCTCTAAATATTGGCTCACCCTTTTGACCACCTTGCCACCATATTGAAAAAACCATGATAATTCCATATCCTCAGCGTGTAAAGACATTCTACTAACTAATTCTGGAGAAACAAAAACTTTTGATGAACCAATATCTATAAAAATAAAAATTGGTCTTCGAGAAATCATACCCTTCGCCTCAATAGGCACCTTTTGACGGTGTGCTTGTTGATTCCTCATAGCTACATATATTTGGCACTAATAGGGATGTTGTTAAGAGGATGTCGATCCATACCTCTTAGGGAAATATCTTGCAAAATCATCATCCTTACACATAAAACATCCATCGGGGGGTCCCTTGCTTGTCCTGGGGGATGCATTCCTTTCACTTCTCCCTTTGTACCCATTGTACACTTCTCTTTGGTGAAAATTTCCAGTTTTATTATGCCCAGGAAAATCTCTCCTTTTATTTTGTGATATCATCCCTTCATTTCTAAATTCATAATTTCATTTGAAAGAAAACTTTTTACTCTTAAAACTTTGCTTCGCCACTGCCAAAGCTTGTAATTTCTTTTCCTACTAAAGGGATTTTTCTAAAACTTGATTCATATTTTTTGGACCATGCATGTCAACTTTGTTGGTATGTGATGACTGATCATGCTATATATTTACACTCATCATGTATCTCATCGAGGTCCGGGGCCGGGTTGGGCCCTGGGAGGGGGTTCGAGGGCAGCAACCCCCGAGATTTTTTTTTTCCCTATTTTTTGTGTCATCATCAAAAAAGGAAAAATCACCAAAAAAAAAAGACTTTGTAGAACCCTAATCTGGAAGCTTCTAAGCTTGTTATAATGGGTTGGGATGGGAGTTACAGTATGATGAAAAAGGCAATTATTCGTGACATTGTAATAAGTTTATTACTAGATAATAAAATCATTGGATGGTTGTGGTTTTGTGGATGTAGCCCAGATTGGGTGAACCAAATTAAATTCTCTGTGTTAATTTTTTTGTGTATTTTATTCCTTTGTTTTATTGATCAAATCTACATTTACTTATTAGATATCTGCCTTCTAACCCTAACAATGGTATCAGAGTAGGTTGTGTTCAGTTATCCTGTAGTGCCCCTTCATTTGTGTCGTCATGTGATGTTTTCTGCTTTGTTATGAATTAAGAATGATTAGGTATTGTTTTATTTTGTGTTTGTGGTAATATGATATTTTAAATAAAAGTTGTTAATAAAATATTATTAATGGTTAAATTGAAATAAATTAGTATTTATCAAAAAGGATAAAATAATTTTTTTTAAAAAAAGATGAAAACAAATATCTTGATGGATAACAAAAGTGGAGAAAAATATGGGAAGTTACACTTTTAGTGGAGCATTCATTCAGGGAAAATTATGGTGATTGCATGTGAAAACAGAAAAAGATCCTCTTGTAATTAAAAAAAAATCAACCACTTCCTTTTAAAATGCGAGTTTAACTGACAGTTTGGGGGCGTGACAACAGAATGGGGAGGGACGGTTACAAGATGCAATATTGAACCACATCTTTCTTGGAATGGGGAGAGCAACATAAACAGGCAAAAGGGGATTGCATTTAGAATACTTTTGGAATCTTAGAGGAGAGCTTGAGAGGGTAGAGTTTGATTTGGCAAGAAAGAGGAGGATTATGCGTAGTTCAGAGAAAGAATAGACCACTGTGTAGAAGAGTGAATTGAGAGTTTTTACATAAAGATATATTAGATTTAAGCTTTTGATTCTAGTGATCACTTTCTTCCATAGTGTATTAGATTTTAAGAAAAACAGACTTAGATAGCTCAGAGCTGCTCATCGCTGCGTGGAAAGAGAGGGTTAGAGTTAGTGTTGTAGTGATAAGAAACTCCTAACAGAGTCCAGAAGAACCGTAGCCTGAAGGGGATTAAAATTTGTCACCTGTTGAGGTTTTTTTTGCAAGGAAAATAAAAGATGTGTATGGTGAAGCTTGCTGAGAAGGCGTAATATGAATATAAGGACAAGTTTATGAAGAATGGTTCCGAGAAGCAAAGGTTACCACAGATTTGCACAAAAGACTTTTGAACTTATTTCAATCAACCATTTATGGGGCGCAGAATGGGGAAGGACACCCATCTGGGGAGCCTGCGAATGGAACTCGGAGAAGAATGGAATGATGTGGCTTCAGTTTTGACAACTGATGCTACTACCACGTATTCTCTTGGGAGGCTGGCCTGACAGCTGGAAAGGGCATTTGCTTGAAAGTTTCTTTCGTTGTCCTTTATCAAAACGATTCGGTGCATATCCTACAATGAATTCCGCCATGAGATGATATCTATAGGAGTTTTTCATCAGGTCAATCCATGCCGTCGGTGGAAACAAAAAAAAAAAAACACCAAAAAGACTGATGGATCAGGTATGGGTGATGTTGGTTGTGTTGTATCTTTTGACAGCCATGGCGTTGCAAAGCAAGAAAGAGAAACAGAGGCACAGTTTGAAGCTAGTCATGGTAATGTCCATTCTACGTTCTCATTCAAAGCAATTATAAGATTTGTAGAATCTTCAAAACTGGAGGAAAAAGGTGAATGGTATCCTTATTCTTATTCTTCTCAACCCAAATAAAACCAGATGGCGCAACCAGGTATGTAGACTAAGCATTAATTCATTAATTAGTAGATAATAATATGGTCATTCAGAATATACAATTCGAGTTAAAACAATGAAGATTGCCAGTCATAAATAAACTACAGAAATTAGTATGTCAATCTACCGTTAATCGGATGGGGTTTTGTATTCTAATCTCATATTTAGTTTTCAAAATTAGACTTTCAAACTTCCTCACTTCAAATAGGTGAATACGGCTTGAAAATCCTGCACAAAAACAATTTGATAATACAGGCCACAAAATATAGATCCTTCCCAAATAAAACCCTCTCAGAGCAACAATCTAGAATACTTTCTTAGGTTCTCTCGATGTCCATTCAAAATCCAACAATGCACAATTTGAATAAAAATTTAAATACCAGATGCTAGAACAAATTTCAATGGTGTTGCATAAAATTGTTATGAACAAAAGAGATCTCAAAAAATTTTAATACGATCCAAAAGTGTCTCAACTTTGTATTTATGGATCTCGACTATTATTTTGCTAACATTTTTCTATACACGAAAAATATTTAACAGTAGTATTAATTGACATTTTATAAATGCATTAAAGTACTGATAACTATGCTAAGATAAGATTTATGGGGTTTATGTTCTTGAAAACATGTTATTTTCCTTGATGAGTTTTGTTGTGACCTTGTTGGAAAACCCTTGTTTTAGTAATTTATCAGTCTTCCAGAGAAAGGGGAAAGATGGGCGTTGCTTAATTATTGGCCTTTACTTTTGGTTCTTTGTGAACTATTGATTATATAATCTATTTAATGATTGGGTTTAGTCTCGCGCTTGAAAATAGTTTCATTATGAAGATTTTGTGTAGAATGGTGTATGTGTTGCTTAATGCAAATTATCATGTGGCTTTATATGTTGTGCAAGGGGCTTACCCTGATAGTGTCTTTTGAGTTTTGTTGTTTCATAAGGGGAGTGGCTTTCAATGGGGGCCGAGACCCGGAAGAGGTCCCTGGGTAACTCATTGGAAGTTTATTAATCAAGTGAAAACATTAATATTTAATTAGGGGTTTTGGATAGAATCATACATTAACAAGATATAAGTGAATGCCTCACTCATGACTCAAGTGCTTGTATGGGCTTGAGATGAGTTGAGAAGGCCTGGAATGGCAAAATCATTGTCTTGTCCTTAGGAAAGATAATGGATGCCGCATTGGATTGCATGTGGGGCCGGGTTTCGTAAGAGGTCACCAGGGCAACCCAAGTTGGGGGCCGGGGCCTAGGAAGATTCGCCAGGGTAACCCATGCAACATTGTGATGACACTCTTCCTTTAACAACTATGTATACTTTGTTTTCCTTTATGTTATTCTTGGACCTCTGGAAGCACTTGTTGGCATTTGTATGTTGATGATTTATTGGCTAATCCTTATGTTGGGCACATCTTGTGTTGGTTATATCTTGTGCTAAGATTGCCTTATGTTATTGTGGATCTTGTTGTGAAGTCTTGTATCCTTGTTATGTATGATGGTTATTGTTGGGGATCCTTCTTGTCATCTCTTAGCACGGGGGGTGGGCCTTCGGGTCCACGTGGTTGGGTGGAACGTGCTATGCACCCCATTGGGTCCCCAATTGTTGATCGAGAAGTGCAAAATTGTACCTTGCAGTGACACCTGAGATGATCCAGAGTTGAATCTAGTATTGCAGTTCTGTACTCCTTCATTTCAAATGTAACATTCCATTTTATTGTATCTTCCCCATTCATGTTTGGAAAGTGACATTGTAATATTGTAACTCTTGATTAATGTCCTAACCAAGCTCATGTTATCTTATGATCACTGGTGTATACTACCTTTCATGTGATGTAATAATGATGTTGTGAAAAGTAATGCAGTCAAGAAAACCCGAGGGATTTGTTATATGTATTTCATGTTTAGTATCATTTCATGTGATATATGATTATTATGATGTATATTAGTACCCTTTAAAAAAAATTTGGTACCATAAATGCTGGATGTAATGTATCCTTTGGGCTTACTTGGCAGGGCATTAGATATCCTCTGCATGAAGGTCTCACGGTTGAGTGGGAGTCTCACGGTTAAGTGGGAGCAATGGCAGACAAGGGTAAATTAAATGTAGATAAATTAAATGGCTATAACTATCAGTTATGGAAGATGCAGATGGAGGATTATCTCTATTAGAAGGATTTATGGAGATTGTTGGAAGGAATAGCCAAGAAACTGGCAACAATGAGTGATGAGAAATAGAATCTTCTGGATAGAAAGGCACTGGGATCCATTTGTTTATGCCTTGCACAATCGGTGGTATTCAATATTACAACAGCAAAGACAACTCAAGAGTTGATGGAAACCTTGGCAAAGTTATATGAAAATCCTTCCGCTTTAAATAAGATATTTCTTATGAAGCGTTTATTTAATATGAAAATGGTAGAAGGTGTGTTAGTTGTTGATCATTTAAATGAGTTTAATACGGTTACTAGTAAATTAATTTTTGTAAATGTAAACTTTGATGAAGAAGTTAGGGCTCTTTTGATTTTGTGTTCTTTGCCAGAAAGCTAGAATAGCTTGGTAATGGTTGTTAGCAATTTTGTTTCTAGTTCGAATACATTGAAATTTGATGATATTGTTGGTATTATTTTGAGCGAGGAAATTCGTAGGAAAAGCTCGGGTGGAACATCCACATTAGGCAATGTTTTGAATGCAAAAAGTAGGGGCAAAATAAAGGAAAGAGGAAACAATTCTGGAAGTCGTGGGAAGTCATGAGGAAAATCAAAGGACGAAAGGTCCCAATCTAGAGACAAGAGGGATTGTTGGTACTGTGGTAAGTCGAGTCATTTAAAGAAATATTGCTAGTCTTAGAAAAATAAAGGAGACAAAAAGGAAGGCAATAAAGAGAAAAATGTGGTAAGTAATAAATCTGATGAGGATGCTTTGATTCTTTCCCTTGATAATGCTAATGATTCTTGGGTGTTAGATTTAGGCGCTTCATTTCATGCTACACCCCATAGATGTTATTTTTTTTATTATGTCCAAGGGGATTTTGGGTTGGTTTATTTGGGAGATAAAAAACCCTGTCAGATTGTTGGAAAGGGAAGAATCAAGATTAAGTTGCAAATGGGAATCATTGGCTACTACATGAGGTAGGAATATTCAAAGTAAAAAAAATAAATTTAATTTCAGCAGGCAACTAGATGATGAAGGTTGTGTTGTTACATTTAGTGATAAAAATTGGAAGGTTACAAAAGGTGCCTTAGTGGTAGAAAAAGGTGTGAAAGTAGGCACCTTATATCTTTGTACAAGTCATACTATTCCTTCTACTTTAGCTATTGCAGATAAAAATCAATGTTTAGGAACAACTGTTGCAGTTTAGTAGACAAAAAATCAGACAGTTGCTATGGATTCTGAATTAACACTGTGGCATAATAGACTTGGGCATATGAGTGAAAAATGTATGAAATTACTTCATTCAAAGAATGTTTTACAAGGTTTGAAATGTGTTAATATGAATTTTTGTGAAAGTTGTGTATGGAAAACAAAAGAGAGTTAGTTTTCTCAAGGATGGGAAGTAAAAGAATGATGAGAAATTGGAGTTTGTGCATACGGATTTATGGGGACCAACTCAGATATCTTCTCTCGATGGCTCTTAGTATTATGTTACATTCATTGATGATGCAACTAGGAAGGTATGGATTTATTTCCTTAGGAAAATTTTTGATGTATTTGAAACTTTTTAAAAATGGAGAAGCTTGGTTGAGAATGAGATGGGTAAAAAGTTAAAATGTCTTAGATTTGATAATGGTGGTGAGTATTGCAGCAAATATTTTGAATATTATTGATCCTCAAATGGTATTCGTAAGTAGAAAATGGTTCGAAAGACTCCACAGGAAAATGCAGTGGCTGAGCGCATGAACAGAACAATAATGAAGCATGCACGGACTATGAGATTGTATGTTGGGATGCCTTTAAACATGTGGGTAGAGGCTGCAAACACTATTGCTTATTTAATCAATAGAGGTCACTCTAATCCTTTGGGTTGTGGTATTTCAGAGGAAGCATGGACAGGTAAGAAGGTGAGTTATTATTTTCTCAAGACTTTTGGTTGTGAAGTATTTGCACATGTAGATTATGAAAATAGAACCAAGCTTGATGCAAAATCAAAGAAATGTATATTTGTTGGATATGGAATTGATGAATTTGGTTATAAGATTTGGGATTTTGAAAATCAAAAAATTGTGAGAAGCAGGGATGTCATATTCAATGAGAAAGTGTTGTACAAAGATCAGTTGCAGCAGCATGAGAAGAAAGAAAATGATTATGTAGTGTTGGATGATACACCAAAAAATGATGTTCCAATGGTTCCTCATGCTTCGCAACAACAACAACAAATACCACAAACTCTAGTGAATGTTAGACAATCTTCAAGGATAAATAGACCTCCAGAAATATTTTCTCCCTCTTTGTATTCTATTTTATTAACTGATGTTGGTGAACCAGAATGTTATGATGAAGCTATGCAAGTGGATACCAAGGTTCAATGGGAGCATGGAATGGAAAAATAAATGGGCTCATTTCTGAAAAATAAGACTTGGGAATTATGCAAGTTGTCTGCACATAAAAAGACTTTACCAAACAAATGGGTTTATAAGCTGAAAGAGGAGGATGGAGGTATGAAAAGATTTAAAGCCAAATTAGTTGTAAAGGGATTTGCACAGAAAAAGGGTATTGATTTTGATGAAATCTTTTCTCTAGTTGTTAAAATGACTTCTATTCACACTATTTTAAGTATTGTGGTTGTTGAAGATTTGCATTTAGAATAGCTTGATGTTACAACAGCCTTTCTCTATGGTGATTTGGAAGAGGAAATATACATGGAACAACCACAAGGATTTGAGGTCAAAGGTCAAGATAAATTGGTGTGCAGATTGAAGAAAAGTTTATATGGCTTGAAGCAAGCACCTCGACAATAGTATATTAAATTTGATAGCTTTGTGGCTGAGCATGGCTACAATTGATGTAATTCAGACCATTGTGTTTATTTTAAGAGGTTGGATGATGATAGCTACATTATTTTATGTTTATATGTTGATGATATGCTTGTAGCGGGGTCTAACATGGATCACATAAAGGAGTTAAAACAACAGTTAGCAAATTCATTTGCTATGAAGGATTTGGGGGCAGCAAAATGAATCCTTGGTATGAAGATTACAAGAGATATAGGAAAAATAGAAAATTGTTTCTATCTCAGGCTGATTATGTTGAAAAGATGTTATAAAGATTTCATATGGAGAATGCAAAAGTTGTCAGCACACCTTTTCCCAGTCATGTCAAATTGACTAAGGATATGTGTCCAAAGACACAAGAGGAGGAAGAAAAAATGTCCAAGGTACCATATATTTCAGCTATAGGCAGTTTAATGTATGCCATGGTATGCATGAGACTGGATATTGCACATGTTGTAGGAGTTGTTAGTAGTTATATGCGTCACCCTGGAGTTGAGCATTGGAATGCAGTAAAAATGGATTCTCAGGTATTTGAGAGGTAAATCCAATTAATTTTTATGTTTTGGGGGCTCTAATATTGTTTTAAAAGGCTATGTTGACTCAGATTTGGTAGGGGATATAGATACCAGGCGGAGTACCACAGAATATGTATTTACAGTTGGTGGGATAGCAATGAGTTGGATTTCTCAGTTGCAAAGGTGGTTGCTTTATCCACCACAGAGGCAAAGTATGTTGTTGCAACGAAGGCGGTAAAGGAGATGATATGGCTACAACTTTTCATAGAAGGGTTGGGAAAACAACAGGATAGAAATTACCTTTTTTATAGACAACCAGAGTGCTTTACATCTTGCAAAGAATTATGCCTTGCACTCTCAAACCAAACACATACAGTTGAGATATCATTTCATTCGGTCAGTGTTGGAGGATGGACAGGTAAAGTTGGAAAAGATACATACATATTCCAATCCAGCGGATATGTTTACGAAGGCACTGACAAGGGAGAAGTTCATATCCTCTTTAGCTTTAGTTGGCCTTAAAGGTTGAATTCAAGTATAACAGAGCAACATGGTCCAAGGTGCTTATTTCCAATGGGAGCTATAAGTGTGACAGTGCCGTTTAGGATCAGTCTACAAGTGGGAGATTGTGTTAGTGTGGAGCCTGATCAGTCTCCAAGTGGGAGATTGTTGGTATGGGGTGATTGATCATGCTATACTGTACACTCTTCATGTATCCTTGGCAGGATTCGGGGATGGGTTAGGCCAAAGGAGGGGTTTTGGGGGTGGCAGCCCCTGAAAAGCAAGGGTTCAGGGGCGGTAGCCCCAGAAATTCTTTTTTTCCCTATTTTTCGCGTCGTCACTGAAAAAGTAAAAATCACCTAAAAAAATGACTTTGTAGAACCCTAATTTGCAAGCTTCTAATCTTGTTATGAGGGGTTGGGGTGGGAGTCATAGTATGATGAAAAAGGCGATTATTCACGAGATTGTAATAATTTTTTCACTGGATAATAAAATCATTGGATGATTGCGGTTTTGTGGATGTAACTCGGATTGGGTGAACCACATTAAATTCTTTGTGTTAATTTTTCTATGTATTTTATTCCTCTATTTTATTGATCAAATCTGCATTTACTTATTAGATATTTTCCTTCTAACCCTAACACAACTTAGCCCCAATATCAATATTCAAACCCAACAAAAAATTTCCTTGCTTGAGATCTTTCATCCTTCTAGTAAATAGGAACATATTTCAGCAATTTAGCAAAATGATCCCAGTATTGTTGAATAGATAAAGTTCCTTGTTTAAGGTTAAGGAAATATGTTGTCTTTTCATCATAAAACAAATGTGGAAGCCATTTGTTGTCAATTAGATTGCACCCGAATGCTTGAATATTGAAATTCAACAATCTGTTGAAACATTGGAACTAATTCCAGACTATGGGTATCCTATAAGGAATTAGACCTCCAGATTCTAGGCCGGTTCCTATTTAATTTTCTGGTTAATAACTGAGTGATTTGCTGGAAAACGGAGAAAGACTAAATCTAAATGCAAGAAAACTGTAAATTGAAGGTGATGCACCTAATTGATAACGATCTGCAATTTTGTTTCATAATAAACCTCAGAAAACTAACCACACAAGTCAATTTTGACAGTTTCACCACAAAAATTGATTCTAAGGAAGGCTTTGAATAAATTAGCTTTGAAGGAAAATAGGATTTTCACAGTAAAGAAGAATAGTATTCATTTACACAAACTTAGACCTGTGAATTTAACTATTTGAATGCATGCAAATATAAATGAGACAAAGATTTTAAAGGTTATGATATTTAAACACAATAAAGCTTCATCAAATCATTCGTAAAGACAGCCAAATGACAAGGCATACTTTTATTTTACTGTAATTTGAAGGAATCTTTGCAAAAAAAATAAGTAAACTTGTAAAAACACTACTATATTAATCTGAAAGCTGAGTTACATGATCATTCGCTTTGCAGTGTGCAAAGGCTAAATAACAAGAACTAAATTGAAAAAGATAAACTTTTTCAATATATACAATATGAATGCACTTCAAAGTGCATGAATAAGCAACTGAAAGTCAATTTCAGTGAGAAAGTGATAACTCCAAGGTGAAATCCGAGCAGAAGCAAAAATGCCTGAAAATGAGGTTCAAACTCATGCAAAAATGAGTGAACTCAGTCTCAAACTTGCAATCATAAAGCATGCAATTGATCTGCAACTCAAACCGAACTGGAAATCTCTAAATGTGGGCCAAAACATGCGAAAATCCACCTTGCTTTAATCAACTTGCCCATGATAGCTTAAAGTCCATTTTTGCACTATGCATGAGTAATCTTTAGTCAATAATCTGATATGAAATTGAAGTAAAGTGCACATGAATTCAGTCTTCAAACTGATATCAATCTTCAGTTGGCCATCACTTACATCTTTTACATGGATTTATTTGAAAATACAATCTTTTAATTAAAAATTAAAAATAACCATTTGATGATTATTTTAATATTTAATATTCATTTATTCTACCTTTTATTGTATGTTAAATATTAAAGTAATCATCAAATTATCTTTAATAGTTAATATATACTTATTAAATCCTAAATCCATGCATAAGTAAAATATTCTAAAATTAAATAAAATCTTTGAAGTTGGCTTCAAAGACTCACGGGCCTCTCATGCATATTGTTTATTGGCCACGCATTTTATGACTTGAGTTTTGTTTGACAAAACAAAAACAAACATGTAAAAACAATAGGGCAAAGCACAACCCTAATCATCACTTCTATTTGCACTTGACTTCGAAGGAAAATGCTCAGTTGTGCAAGAGGAAGGGTTTGGAGCTCAAACTGCTACGTTTTCATGTTGTTTTTGATGATTTCTGAAGGTTGCTTTAGAAAAATGTAAGGTAAGTGCTTTGCTAACAAAAATCTGAGCTTTTCTTTCATTTCAAAAGCTTTTTTCAAGTCTTATAGTCGCGGCTATGATGTTTTCTTGATGCATTTTTATTTATTGTCTTTTCCTGTTGATGCCTTTGCTATGCGTGCTTTGATTTGTTTGTTGTATGCACTATATTCATTTTACTGAAAAGATCACTCCATCTTTTTTTTGTTTTACTTGCTCAAACTCGAATATCTCATTATTTTTGCATTTGTGAGATAAAAGAAATCCCCAGGTCATCATTTGAAGAGTACAAATGTGCATTCTCTTTATTTCTTTGGCTAAAGACATAAGCAAGTCCTGGGGTTTTATTTCCTTGTGACAGGCCGTGGGTTTTGAGCTCTATTGCTTCCATTCAGTCATAACCTCTGTAAAATATTTCATTAACCTTCCATCTACATGACTGTGGCTTGCTTCAAAACTACACATTTTCTTTGAGTTGTTGAAGACACGGTGATTGTCATACTTCAGTGAAAATATGGCTATGTAAATAATTGAACCACGTAACTGTGATGATTGATACTCTTGTGGTATCCTCATAGACATTTTTGCACCTTATCACAGTGGTTGAGATCTTATTTTCCACAATGTTTATCATAAATCTTTCCTTGTGAATTGTCTTCTAGAGAGAAGCTATCTTCATGCTTGTGATAGTCACTATGCATTAACAGATTTACAAAATCTTTATCTTCCTTCAAGCTCTATTGTTCTCTATCATTCTTTTACAGTAAGAATATTTTCAAATGGATGGCAGCGCTATCCTTTATACTGATGTGTACGAACTCCACCATGAGTATATTATCATTCTTAATTTATGATGTGAACATAATGGTATCTTGTTTTGAAATAGATTGTAGACATTTCACTGTTGTGGCTTTGAATGGCATTGTGACTCTGATTTTCCTTTTCATACTACTCCATACATTGTGGCTTCATTGTTCCTTACTAAGGTTGTCCACTTCAAGCATATATTACTAAATATTGTTGTTCATAGTTGCTGCTCTTAATGATTGCTGCTCTAGGTAATTGTTGCTCATTCTCCATGACTGCACCATTATAAATCTGTACTTGATGTTGCTAAAAATTATCTCTGTTAAATCTTGATGTTTAATGTTTTGATATTTTTGATCTGGTATTTAAAATAAACATGCCTGTACAATGTTGTCTAAGCCATAATTGTTGCTCCATTGATATTTTGATGCCTCCTTACATATACTCAAAGTTGGACTTTTGATTCAGCTGTAACCTTCATCATTCCCCATGACTGGAATGCATTTGTCACTTAACTCATAAGCTGAACTCATAAGCTGCCATTATATTATTCTTTCAAACACCAAGATTACTTTCAGCTTAAAATGAAGATGAAAAATAGCTCTGACATTGATGGTCCATACCTTGCAAAGGTTGTCTACTTCAAGAGTAGATTACTACATTTTGAAATTAATGTTGATAAATACTTTGAAATCTCTTTGGAATAAGGTTGCTTGCATGATTATATCATTTAGTTTCAACAGCATTGATGCATTTAATGACTATTATCAACATTCATGAACTTGCGTATGGAACTTGAGAATATATCCTCCTTGATATGTCGAGCTCAACCCTTGTGGGAGCCTGTTTTGCTCCACATATCTAATAAAATGATCTCGAACATGATGAACCTGTTCCTGCACATTGAAACAAACATGTTAGTAAAATAAAAGAATTTTAAAGCTTCCATCAAGTCATGTTTTTCTTTATTGTTAGCCTTTCATTTGATGAATGCTTGTTTTGATGCAAATTACATTTTTGTCAGTAGCATAGGCGTAAGGCAGAATGTCATTCGTCATTGCTTAGAGTATAACTCTAACGCCACTCCTTTACAAATTTTGCAGGTTCATGGAGTGAGGAAACGAGGCTGCAGCTGCTTGGAGATGTAACGACTGAAGATACCAACAAAAGTGATTCATCATTACAGGCAATGATGAATTGCTCCTCTTCTTTATGCTTATGTTATTTTCAGCAGTGTAATTTGTCCTTTGAATTTTGTATTCATCTTTTGATTGTCATAATCAAACTCAATTACTCTCGTGGCTTGTGCGAGATTCAACATTTTTACAAAATGAATAAAAGGCATTACTATGCAAATTTTCAATTTTTTGTTTCAAATACTTGCACAATAAAACTATGATTCAGATGTAACTTGATCTCTATGATGATCAATGAATTCTTTAATCAGCAAAACATGAAAATTTATGTACCTATAATTCATGAATTTGATTCAGCTCTACCTGTTTGAGCTGGTAGTGAAAAATAGGTAACACCATCATTCTCGGAAATGAATAAAAAATTGCCTCCAAGTCAGGTTGTATTTGGTGTAGTTTTGTTGCTCCTTAATGTTTAACCACTAGCTTGCTAATTCACTAATCAACTAATAAGTACCCCAAGCTACTTTCATGTTCTTAGAGTAATTTCTTAGCTTAAAATACTTTTCCATCTCAGTAAGCCAATTTTTTGCAACATCCCCCACATGCTTTCTATTGAATTTCAGGGGTGTTATCTTTTTGAGATCTTTAGAAATATCTAGAACAACCGTAACCTGGTTTGTCTTATTCTTTGGAGGTTCATCAACTAAAGGTATGTTATCCAGAATTAGGTTCCCTTCTATAGAATCTAGGATATTCTCTAGATTTCCTTGCCTTTCTCTTAATTCATTCACAATTTACTCTAGGTTATCTAGCTTATCCCTTTTCCCAATCAACAAGTTAATGACCGCATCTATTCCCTCATTAGCATTCCCAATTGGGTTTTGATTTTTTTTTTGAGTTCCTGTCTTTCTTCCTCGAGAATTCCTTGTCTTAACCATTTTAATTTTGGACAAGATAAAAAAATACCAATTAATAATAGGTTTAACTTAATTTGAAATGAAAATACACATCCATTTATTCAAGACAAAAAAAACCATTGGTTTTTATTTTATTTATAATAATAAACCATATACAAAGTTAGAATCTTATTTGATTCTTTTTATATTATTATTATTTTAGAGAAGTCTTTTATTGAAAAGGTGTTGTTGTTTTCCTAGTACACCTAAGGAATCTCTAAAGACTAGCCAGATCCTATGTTCAAGACCCTTAAAATTAATGGCCAACTAACAAGATTCAGTCAAGGACTACAATCTTCTACGCCTATAGGCTCTGTGAGACCTCAGAGGGTGTTCCTTTTAACTTTTCATTTGACTATCTCAATAAATGACATAGAAAATCATAGATTGGTTCCTCTAAGGGGTAAACAACAAAATTCACTCAAAGGTTGGCTAATCTTCAAGCAAATATCCATCAATTTACCAGGAACAAATTAAATATCTCACACGCATGCCTCATTGTAGATGAATTTTAAGAGATTTGTATTCTAACCCTAAATCAATGGTCCAATATATAATGCTCAAATGACTAATACCATGAAAAATAGACTAGTGTCTTCATCAATTGGGCAATGGAGTCATGCATCTTACAACCTGTCATATAGAAATTCTTTAAATCTGATAATTGTGGACTATTTCCATAAGGACTTGCATTACTAAAACTCTCTACACATAATACATCACTTTTTACCAAATTCTCAGTAAATCATTACAAGTTCATGGCCTCATTTAAAAATTTAGTCGATTCATTGAACCAAAGAAGAAATGAAGGCATGCATTCAAATGAAACATTCAAAGATGAACAAAATACACTTAATATTGTATTCAAAACTTGCAAAATGGTTTACAGAGAAGAGTAGGTGAACTATGTATGGGATTTGCTTCGATATCAATAATTTCTACAAAACTCTTTAAGATTTTCATATGCAAACTTCAAAACCAAGAAAATTCCACTATCTTATTTTTTGGTATTCTTCTAATTTCTACCCTTTCACATACTAGACCTGAAGACTCAAAATGTTAGAACCCCTACAAATGAGCCCTGAATTCCCTTTTATAGACCAAGGGATCCAACAAGCTTTTGGCTCGAAATGCAATTACATTACAAAATTTCATTTCACATCAAATTTCCACTGCATTTCAAAATTCCCCACATGATGATTTTGTTGAAACGAGGAAACCACCATTGTAACAACCACCATGAGGAGAAATAAAGTATCACCAAAAATTTCCTCAACCGCCATGTAAGCAGCAAATTTGACATTCATACCACCACGAGGGCATATAGTCAGCATCCAACACCTCAAAAAAGTAGCCACGCATTCTGAGAGAAAGCAATAGCCACAAAATTATCAAACAATACAAAAAATTGCATTTCACCACCACCCTTTTCATCAACCAGAAGACCTTCCACCAGCAGCACACACACCACGGTACACGAGCCCACTTCATGTCATAGCAAGGGTTGGAGACGAAACCTCAACTCCTTCCTCATCCCTATCTTGTTTCAGCATAGCTCCATCACGCCCGCTCAGAGTTTTGGCCACTAGAGGTGAAACGAACAATACCTCAGCTCCAAGAGATGGAACTCGACCCAGGGTCTCGAGATACTGACGATAGTTGGAATTCGTCTTCATTTTTGTTTCAGACAAGTTGTCAGTAATGTCAATGGGCGAGTGGTCATCCAAAAGAGCCATGACCATATCAGACTTTCCTCCGAACTCTGTTGGAAGGCCCAACAGATTCTTCTCTTTTTTCTCCCGCTTCCTCCAAGCTCGCGACCTGGCCTTTCAAACAATAGTTGTATCTGGTAGTGACAGGTACAGATCCCTTGCCCCAGGTATCCTTACAAGCGCACTATCTTTGCTCCAGGTCTTCATTATGGAACCTTTGTGAATTGAGTCGAGCAAACCTCCACACCGAAATAGATGAAGCTCCAGACTTGCTCATCCTGCCACTAGAAAATCTACACTCGTAACCTTGACTCTCTACACAAACTCAAAGACTTGACAACTAATTGTGATGGCAGAAATAGCAATTTCCACCTCTATTTATTGAACATTGTGATGATAGAAATCAACAATGCTTAATGGAAACACACGCAAACTGGGCATTTCGTTGGCATGCATATTATCACCGTTTATTTCCCAAGTGCATGGAAATCTGCATATCATACTTCATGATTGCCAGTAACTAAGTCTCCACACACACAAAGATAATTTGATCACTCTTGCAGAGAGTTGCTCATTAATGTTGAATGGTCATAGAATGAAACGGCTATCACGTGCCTGTTTATCAAATTTGAATGTCAGTCATTGATCTCATGATGAGATGCTAGATCGCACGATTCACTTTGGGCTGACCGGGTTCAAAATCTAGCAGTGCTTCGTTGACTTGTCTCAGCTAATGGCGTTGATCCACCTTAGACTACAACTTTGTTAGCAAGCTTCATCTGTCTCACGGACTTGGTGGATTAATCCATGTGTCAAAATCTTGTTGATCTCACAGCTTTTAATGAGCCTTCACCTTTTCCTCGCGAGCCAATGAGGAACGATGGAGATCGTCCCCGACATTCAATCTCGATTGTCGATTCAAAACCACAGGCAATGAGCTAGACAGTGGAGAATGGGCCCCACGTCTGTATGAGGACACTCATCTTCATCTTGTCGTTCTCGCACTACATAACCGACCGATATTTATCATCCGCGAGCTGGCGGGGTACGGTCAGGATCACTTCCTATAGTCTCAAATCGCTAAACCTGCATACACGGCAAGGTTAGCATTTAATAAAGGGGCCATTGTTAGGCCAATGGTGATTTGACCCTCACAAGTGGATGACTTAAGCCTAAGTTATTTGGGGGAAAAACTAACACCTGACTTTAGGAAATAACTAAAGTCGCTAACTAACTGGGTGACCAGCGCTCTAAACCAAAGGGGTCGATAGTTGAACGTACATGATGGCTCAAGTAATGACTTAAAGAGCTAGAAACCGGCAGGGCAGGTCAACATAACATTAGAATAATTGAAGGCTTTCAAAGGAAAAATCCTACTCACATATGGGGACAAGGGTTTAAAATGCAAACAAGGTCTATGGGCTGCTCAAAAATTGCAAATTTTTGGAAGCTCCATCGGGTGGTCCATGTACAAAACTTAAAATTTTAATTTGATCTATTTCTCTTCTTCCGAATCCTCATTGGAATTGAGAATAACCTCTTCCTTTGGATGGACCCTATGATATTCCATCAGTATTTCTTTACTCATTACAGGGGTGTTTCACCCACATCCAAAGGGAAAGTCACTAACAACATACGGTTTACATGGATTTAAATTTCTTTTTTGTTTCTTCTTTAGCCTTCTTTCTTTTGTTTAACTTGATTCGATTCAATGTTGTCGCAAGAGTCTCTAAATCTGATATATATATTTCCTCCTTTTGAGAGCCCCCAGTGGTTACTTTATCTTCTTGTTTTGGCTTGCTTTCAATTTTCTTGTTTTTTTGTTTTCCTTTCTTTTCCTTCTTAGGGTTCCCCATTGTCTGAAACATAAAATTACAGTTTGTTAAAATAATCAATATAATTAAATATATTTATTGAAATACTTTATAAAATTTAGTTTTCTTAGCTTCTATTCTAGTCAACCTAGATACTCAGGAATAATAATCACCATTCAAGGTCACCTTGTCAAATTAACATAGCCAACTCGAGCTTAATGTCCAATTAGGGACAATAATTGTATAGCCAATTTGGGCTCTTCTATCCTTGGGCATTTTGTCTATACGGGACTAATACACACTTATGATCAATATAGATCAAAATTCATTTAAAATGAGATGATATATAAACAAGGTCTAACTGGGCCTAAAAGGACAGGTAATAAATATGTGCTCTGGCCAAAGTCTTTTGATTCATTGAGATCAATTCCGGATCCTAAGTCCCTTACATAAGACTTCACAGTATGCCCATAATATTGTACCGAGGATCTTTGTAAGTTCAAAAAAAAAGTTACTACATAGATTTGCACTTTCCCTTGGATTTCAAGCTACCAAGTGCAAGACCCAACCCTCTAGGGGCTTCCTGAGTATCAATGACTTTTATTTTACTCTTATTATTATAATATATACATTTTTTATTTAAACTTGTTTATCTTGCAATAGGCTCTTAGGCCAAGTGTTTGAACCAAATGCTTTGATACCACATGTAAACCTACCTAGTAGACTTCATACTATATTTTTTTTGTAATCCTCACATTTGTCCGTTGTATCTAAGTACCGAAAACATACTTCATTTTTGGACTACCTACATACCTCATATCCACAAGGATAAAAATACCAAAGGACCAAGGTACGATATATATATGCAGTTCTATTTATTCTATGTTTGTGCAACCGTGTGAGTTGGTATGCAACCCTTTCTAGGGTCCAGTTCCCTAGACGGTTCTTCATCAGCTACCACCCACTCAGGTGAAGCAGTGACAAAAACCTAGGAATCATCTACTTGCAAACACCAAAAAAGATGTGTTTGACATGAAGTTTTAGTTGATATAATTTCTTGTTTTTCCTATATGCATTTTTTTTTATTTTCTTATTTCTAAAGGTTAATGATTTGTTTTTTTCCTTATCTTATACACATCAAGTAAATCTTATAATCAAGACACAACCAAAGTGTTTAGTTTTCTATTTAGAAATAAAGTCATAGGATATTTTATATCATAAAACAAATCGAGTACATTAATGTTCTAATCTTTATAATATAATATTTACTTGACAATTCAAAATTATAAACTCAATGTCTAGGTAAACACTCCTAACTGGAATATATCATCAAGAAATACTAACGCTAATTTAATAATCCTTTACCATGCAATATCAAATCCATAACATATAACATATAAATTTGACATTGTTGACTAATGTATCATAACAAGGTAGAACTATTGATGCCTAATATTACTAGAGCGTGGATTACTAATAGTCTAGGTTATGCAAGATTTCACTATTTTTGATAAAATTTATTTATCACATTAGTATCCAATTTCATCCATTACGAGACATTAAGGAAACAAGATTTATTCAATTAATTCATATTATTATATTATATTCCACAACTTTTAATTTGTTAAGTTCCATGAATTCACCATAATTAAAAACCAATACCCAAATTACAATAACCTTTAAGTATTTTTATTCTACCTTAATCATACTTCTTCCTTATCAAGAAATAACCTTTTAATAAACCCTCATGTGATAAATTTCCTTATCCACAAGAAGCCAAATTAATTGATGATAATTTGACTATTACCAATATCTTCAAGATTAATAATAATTATGAACAAGGTAAATAACACTATAACTATCTACAATACATTTCTACTCATAAATAATTGTATAAAATCATTACTAAAATTTTAAAAGAATCCCAATAAGAAATACAAGTAATTATATTTAAATTACCAAACAACCCTTCACATTCAAAACACAATACAAAAGATCATCATTTCGTTAGCTATGTAGTACTAATGAAGTAGTAAGTATAACTTATGAATAATCATTAGATGAACTAATATAAAAATCATTTCTGCCAAACTAAAATTTTGGAACTAACAAAATGAGAACCACTTTACAAAATATGATATCCAAAAAGGAATAGAAATTTGATATGATTACCATTTTTCTACTTCATCCAACAGTTTGTAGTCTAAATAGGACAGTATTAAAATAAGTGTAAAATTCTCGTCACTCAACGAAATTTGAACTTCAAAATGCTTTAGAAAGATAGGAATATGAGGAAATAAACCCATAAAGGATTTTGGGAGGTTTTCAAGGGCATGAGTAGTTTTATTTGCAAATACAACATTCTTCAATAATAATAGCATTAAAGAAATTTAGTAGTTAAACAAATTGCTTTAATATCAAATCCATAACGAATAACATATAAATTTGACATTGGTGACTAATGTATCATAACAAGGTAGAACTACTAATGCCTAATATTACTAAAGCATGGATTACTAATAGTCTAGGTTATGCAAGATTTTACTATTTTTGATGAAATTTATTTATCACACTAGTATCTAATTTCATCCATTACAAAACATTAAGGAAACAAGATTCATTAAATTAATTCATATTATTATATTCCACAACTTTTAATTTGTTAAGTTCCATGAATTCACCATAATTAAAAACCAATACCCAAATTACAAGAACCTTTAAGTATTTTTATTCTACCTTAATCATACTTCTTCCTTATCAAGAAATAACCTTTTAATAAACCCTCATGTGAAAAATTTCCTTATCCAAAAGAAGCCAAACTAATTGATGATAATTTGACTATTACCAATATCTTCAAGATTAATAATAATTATGATGGTAAATAACACTATAACTATTTACAATACATTTCTAATAATAAATAATTGTATAAAATCATTACTAAAATTTTAAAAGAATCCCAATAAGAAATACAAGTAATTATATTTAAATTACCAAACAATCCTTCACATTCAAAACACGATACAAAAGATCATCATTTATGTCAAACCAAAATTTTGGAACTTACAAAATGAGAACCACTTTACAAAATATGATATCCAAAAAGGAAATAAAATTTGATATGATTAATTACCCTTTTTCTACTTCAACCAGCAGTTTGTAGCCTAAACATGACAGTATTAAAATAAGCGAAATTCTCGTCACTCAACGAAATTCAAAACTTCAAAATGCTCTTGAAAGATAGGAATATGAGGAAATAAACCCAGAAAGGATTTTGGGATGTTTTCTAGGACATGAGAGTAATTTTATTTGCAAATACAGCATTCTTCAATAACAATAGCATTAAAGAAATTTAGCAGTTAAACAAATTGCTTTAATGTAGTGCATGTTTGTAATGTGACAAAAAAATTGTCAAAATATCATTTGATAAAATGTTGCATATCAAATACAATTATACTCCATTTTAATATTGATCATTTAATTCATAAATAATTTCAATTATGATGTCTAAAACCTTCAAAATTAATCATTTGTCATTTAATCATAAAAACTCTCTTGAACTTTTAAAATAATTAATTTTTTTTGTACTCTCAAAAACCTCTTAAATTGCGAGTCATTAATCATTTCTTAAAAACGACTAAAATAAAAATGTAAAAAAAAATTATAACCATGTCGACCACATACTCTACTCAAGTACCATATAGAAAACACATAAATGTTCAATGTTCGAACAACAAAACATCTCATCGACACGTATCATCACGCGTTTTCCTTTTGAATTTTCTATGTCATGGTGAGTTTGTTGTCCCTTCCAAACATCATAATAAGTTGTGTAGAAGATCTGATTCTAATTCTACGATAGAAAACAAGTGGTAAAACCAATAAATTCCCAATGCTTGATCACTAACCACCAAAAGCTAACAAAACGTCAACGGCAAGCATTTAAGAACATATTCGCTAGTCAAAAGATAAAAACGAATTACAAAGTTAGTGCGTATTTATTAATATTTTTTTTCATTCTTGACATGAATTTGTTGTAACGAATCTGTGATCTACAGCTTGCGATGTCCGATTATTTAAACTACTTGATTTATAATTCCGATCTGACAAAGAAGCTTCCTCTTATGGTCATGTCACATTCCAGACTAGTCTCCGATTCCCCTGTATGCAAGTGCGTGCGCAGGCGCGTAACGTAAGCAACCGAACTGTGATTAGTTTCCAGGTGGCATTAAGAAGTTAAAACATTGTTTTTGTCACTTATCCTGCCTCTATTCCTACAAACACGATCACGATCCCGCCGCAGGGAGATCATTTCATGAATTAATTGTGTCGTTTTACTAAGCTAATAATGGCGCCTAACGGCTACTGCAACTTGTAGCACAACTTTAGTGGGAGTAGTGGACAACAGGTACAAGTCACGGTCACATTAATCAGTTCTCAAAGTCCAAGGCATGCAAAGATTATCAAAGAAAGTTTCGCCCCTCTCAGGGACCGAATGGGAGATATGCAAGGATTATCAGAATCAAAAAAATTACAGTTAAATATTTCAACACATACGCAGAGAAAGTTTTGTCCCTTTTAGGGGCCGAATGGGAGATACTTGCTGCAACCCCCAATTAAACTCGAAAACCCCAATTAAACTCGAAAATATAGAATCTTCGAAATATGACAGAATTCATGAAGTTTGTAAATCGACACACAAAAACATTTATACTATAGCACCTGGAAAATGTTATCGAGCACAAAAATACCAAAATGGACAAAATGCAGAATCAGAGAAAAAACATGAAATTCTCGACCCCAACGTTGATCTTCGGAATACTGAAAGAGGCTGATGATGACGAGGAGGAGGCAGACGATGTCTCGGAGGGCGTTAGTCCTTCGACATACAGTCGGCCTCTGTAAGCTGCCAGGTCAGCGTAGTAAACGGGAGGCACTAGTGAAACGGGCTTTGTGCACCTAGCAAACGTGTAGCAGAGATTATTGATGAGTGTCTGCAACTCATCCGAACTAAACCGATTCTCATCCCAGAGAACATGATAATGGGTTGGCTTGCTGGTGCCCAGCAGCCCATAGTGACTGCACAGGTAGAAGTCGAACTCCCTTGGGTGAACTATTGAAGTGTCCACGACTGTGCCAGGTGGCACGTTGCCTGATTTTGTGTTCATATCGCCCACGGGGAACAACCTTGTGTGATGCCGCTTCTGCGCTACTATGAATGAAATAATCGGTTTATACGCTTCTCCAAAGCGCGAGAATGCCTTTTTCAATTCAACTAACTCATGGTTTAGAACAATGTCGAACTGTCCCTCGCTCACCCCGTCTCTGAAAAAAATAATCCTTTCGGGCAACTTTTTGTTCATCTTGAGATACTCGTCTAGCAATTCCTTAGACATGTCCCCTAGCTCTGAAATGTATTCCTGACGGTTTTTCTGGCATCGGATTTTGACCACATAGCGGTTGGAAAAGGGCCAGTTGATGCTCATTACAACAGCAGCAATTGACGGGCTTCTTTCATCTCGTTTGCCCGGATGGTTTACATCTGCTCCGAAGTACACAACGTGAGAGTTCCCAAAGCGTGGCAACTGAGTGGAAAGGCTTTGATTGAGCGCTGCATTGCTCCCACCTACCTTGGCATTAATCTTGAGAGCAAAATTCGCCAAATATTGAGAACCGTATTTTGTATCACCACACTTTTTAACGTGTTCCCAGAGACAGCATTGCGTTACCAGGCCTATTTCTGTCTCACAGATCAGCTTGAGACTTTTGTAGCCAGGGTGCCTGTCCTCCATAATGCATATCAAAATTTGTAACTGCCCTCTGGTGTTGGTGTGGATATTCGTGAGAGTCTGCTTCAGCTGTGCCACATTATCAAACTTGGCCATTGCATCTGACGTAGAGATCATGGGCTTTACTTGCATGTTGATGCCTAGGGCTCGAAACCTCATCACCATGGCATTGCAGAAATTTTCCACCGCCATCGCACTCTGCCTTTCCGGCCTCTGATATGCAAAATGTATGATTCCCCATCTCTCGATGTTTTTTCCGTCAAAAACATGGCTTTTAAGCAGGTTCCATTGCCTGTCATCTGGCCGTGGCATAACCCGACTAACTTGCCCCCGGTCACCCAGCCTCAGCTCGGGAGCATCTAGCACCCGTGCTGTCACTTGGGTCATTTCTGCACCTACTGCTATTTGAAAATGAGGAAGGAATGGACCACTGCAACAAACACCAGAAACAAAAAATCAAAACTTTTGGAAATTATGGTTTTCCCACGAAATAACAAACTGCATCATATGAAAACTAGTTTAATCCAAAATCCTAGTTATAGAGTTACAGTCAGTTATCAACAAAATTTGCGACATGCTCAGTAAAATCAAGTAAATTTAGATTGAAAGGAAGAAAACTATCAACTAGCACTTGTACCTAAAGGAGGTTCAGTAAAACGTCGATAGAAAGCTATATGTATTCTAATATGTAGAGAGTACGTGTTTGTGTATAAATGCACTACAAATTCTAGTTGCATGTGGCTGAATTAAACAATTAATAATGTGTGTTAAATAATGAAATGAATAAAGAAAGTTGACATCAAATTGATAAAAACGCTGCAAATAGAAATAGACTCTTCCCATCCAGTTCTCAAATCAATATTTATCTGGCTTTTATGTGATAAGTGAGATTTTGGAAGGCCTTTATCTGATATTTTGGAGGCTTTTACCATTAAATGGCAGCTGAAACTTGTTTTCCAACAACTCAATAGTGGTTTGCTTGCTCAAATCTCACACTATATGTAACCTATTGGCTAAATATAAATTCATTTTGCATAAATTTTTTACTAAATTGTTAAATGACAATTGGTGATGGAGCAGAATACAGGGTAAAGTGGACTTGTTAAGCCACCATTCATATTTTACCATTAAATTCGTTTTGCATAATTTTTTTACTAAAATTGTTAAACGAGCATTGGTGATGGAGCAAAGTACAGGGTAAGGTGGGCTTGTTAAGTCACCATTCATATTTTACCATTACACCCGACCCCAAATTGGCTAGCAATGCAAGTAAATTTTGGTTCAAATCTAGTGTCCTACCCTTGTCATCAAGGTAAATTAATTTTTTCTCATGATAAGTCTTAACAACGGATGAAAAATAATAATTATCCAGACATTACAAAGGAAACTAAAATTTGAAGTCGATCAGCGAGGTAGTTCCATGGAAGTCTAATTTTCAAGTTCATTAGAAAAATGCATTATATAGAGGAATTCTATGGTAAACTAATCGTGTTGATCTTTGGCGTTGTCACATCCAAATACCAGATTATAAACAAATAGCAAAAAAGTAGTGACAAGGTAAGTTTAAGAAATACTATTCAAGGAAGCTTACCCTCTAGGTCCATCTGGTATTGCCATGATCTCATTGATTATTTGTCTCCTCTGGTTCACCTGGGGACAAGCCATGCCCCGCAAATTTTTTTGCTGCATCGCATTGAGATTATCCTTCGGGAACCTCTGCCCTTCACAAATCAGACAGAACTCCATGGGAACATAATTAGGTCTATCGGACTGCTTGCTAAGGTCCAAACAAGGAAGTAGTTTGAACTTAATGTCCACATTGTAACGCTTCTTGTAGTAATCCACAAGGCTAACGCTCTGCGTCTGCTGCCCATTATCATCAATGTTGAACTTCAGATCTCTGGTAGTTTCTTTAGTGAGTCTCCCCACAACGTATTTTTGCTTTGTGAGCCTATGAGTGACAGACACCTTCAACCCCTTCAGAGCACTTTCAACCATCCTTCGCTCTTGTGGACTAAGAGGCTTGTTTGGCTGGCAGTCCACTTGTTTATTCTCCCACAAATAATCTAGTACAGGCATGGTGGCATGGAATGCCACTACAGAAAAATCCACATTAAGAGATAGCCCCTGGGCCGTAGGCCTGAGACTCATTGAAAACCCTCTTGCAGCAACAATGCCACTCTTAAGATACTCCTGGCGTTTTTCATCTTTTTCATAAAGACTTCGCCCCATTATTATCCGGCTGCTGCTGGGATGCTCCCTTACTACCAGATCCAACGCCTGCAACATTTCCTGTTGCACAGTCACATGCTCGCGTATATTTCTATTAAGAAACTCTGCCAATCTACGCCCGTCTAACCTGTTTGCTAGCGTTAAAGTCACCTTAAATTCTTTGACTTCGCTGTCTTCCCCTTTAGAGAGCTTCACCATAAAATCCCCCTCTGGCAATTCGATCGCACTGTACAGGTTCTTTTTGCCATCATAAACAGGCTTTGCATCACGGAAAGCCACGCGATTCTCCGCAACCAATTTGTTCTTTATCTCTTCTGCGTCTGCCCTGGACACAGTAGTCGCTATGTCTTGAACCTCGGAAGTAGATGCACCACGGCCTCCTTTCTGCTTTCCTCCACGTTTCGAAGCACCATTTTTGGCAGACTGGCGCGTTATGTTCACATCATAATGGAAGATCTGTTGAGTAGGCTTAAACTCGACCTTGAAATGATTTGCAATGAGGCGAACCTGTCTAGACCCACTTCGCCCTCCTGCATCGGGCCTCCCCACAGGCTTCAAATTTCCAGAGTTCAAGCTTCCAACCTTGCTACTACCGGCACTGATGCTGGTGCTAGTAGAAGAAATCTGTGGAATGTTAACTGGCGCCACAGGCTCATTAATGTTCAGTTCAGCCATTTGCCTCGAAGGTTCCTCCATAGCCATACCTGGATTCATTCCTAATCCATCATATTTAAGCCTAAAAAAACATCAGTTAAACAACATTGAAGATCTTAACATTGAAAATTTCAATCCATAGTCTAAGGAAAATAGAAACTTAGAAGAAAAGCATGTGTCAAAGCTCCTCTGAATTATTTTTTTACAAATTTCTGACTGACGTTTTGAATGAGCTACCCGACACAAAAGAGTTGCTTCGCTACCCCTATCAGGGAAGAAGCGTTATCATTTTAAAAGTTCTGAGAAAGAAATCGAGGAGATATTTAACAACAAAAGAATTTGTTGCCCATTATTAACCTCTATCACTGAGCGACCAGCCCCTCAAGCATTACAAATGTGCGTTTTAATTGCCGCACCATTCTCCAAATATAACTCGGTGACCATATCCAGGTTGAAGAATATGCAACTAATCTTAAAGATGCAAGATGTAATTTTCTAAAGAACTTGTGCCCAGAAGCCCTAATCCAGTAGCTTGGCAGTTTACACTACAGAAACTGATCAATCGAAGATTGGTCTACATATAAAACTACTTATAGAATGGTAGTCGACAGAAATGCGTTTTAAATTTCGGAAAAGAAAAAGGAAAAAATCTACTAGAAAATTGTCATTAAATTGGATAACAGCAAAATTTCCGAAGAGAAAAGAGCAAAAACCTAAAAAATCAGTTAGCATTCCTATTTACCTGGCGGTGCAGAAGGCCGCGGAGCGAATGGCTGCTGCCTTCCTCGACCCCATGCCTGAGGAGGGCCTTGACCTCTTCCCTGACCGCCTGGTGCAGGTTGGCTTGGACCTCCACGCTGAAAGCTTTGCTCAGAGACAGGCGGAAACCCACCGGCTCCAGCATAATTCGGCTCGGGTTCGAATCCCCCAGCTCTCCCCTGACCCCTTCCTTGGCCCCTTCCTTGACCACTCCCCTGAGGCGGCGGTTGCCTCCGTTGTTCATCTCCCCGACCTCTTCCTCTGCCTCGCCCTCTATTCCCTCCTCGCTCCATTGATTCTTACTTCGCTTCAACTAACCTTTTTCCTCTCCGCCTCTATGAACAACAACAAAACCTATAAATCTGAGAAATTGTGAAAACCAAATGCATTTACAAGTTCAATAGCCCGGTACAGATAAATACAGTGGGGATTTCTCACTTTCTGAGAAACCAAGGGGAAACCAGGAAAGCCGATCCTAACCGTAGCCGCCAAGAAAATAAAAGGCAATATATTCCAAAATGGAGCTTCTAGGAAACACCGGCGTAATTGGAGGCTTTATATTGGAATACTTAGAGGCTAAGTTTAATTCATTATTCATGGAGTTTATTGCTCCTCAACCCCTCCTCAACCCCGATTACGGGGCCGACCAGGGGTGGGGTTAAAATGCGTGATAAGAAAGTTGTGCTGCGTGGGACCCACCGTCAAAAGTACGTTAGCTCCGGTCATTCTACCATGACAGTCACATGGAGTTCGTTGAGCTTCAAATTCCCGCTGGAGCGCGACCGTATAGCTTTTTACACGTGGCTGCACGAAGTTTTTCCTTTATAGTTTAACAATAACATCGCCTAGGTTGTATTTTTATTCGTTTGCTTTCGTTTCCAATTCCGAGAAGCATGCTCTGAAAGGGGGACTACTTTATGGAGGGAAATTTTAGGGAAGAAAAAACGAAGGTATTGGATGTTTCTTTTGGCCGTCCCTCCCAAGAGGGTGTACGGGAATAGTCAGACCCTACTATTAAATTAGGAGGGTGTATAGGAAAAATTAGACCCTAGGATTGGGATTACAAATTAATTTAGATAGAGGAGGCGTCATTAGTAATTAAAAATATGAAAATTAGTATTAGTGTGGAAAGGAAATATGAATGTGTTTTAATTAAGAGTATTTTCTTATATTAAAAGAATAGTTTTTTAATAGAATAAGATAATTTTGACAATTAAATACTATTTCTTAATATAAGATTAAAAAATTTAATGTTTTTAGGTTTGAAAGTTTACAAGAAAAGCTTATTGGCTAGTTAATTATGGGAGTTAAATAAATTAAATGTGATACCTAGTTTGATAATAGAAAAGTGATGTGTCAAAAGTCACAAACCAATTCACTAATATTTTATATTTTTAATATTAAGTTAGGCAAAGATATGTGATTCTATAAACTGATGATTCTTCACCCCAGTTCACCATGATGAGTGTGGATTTGATCTCTATGTGTGCAAACTTAATCTCTAGCATGAATTTGAACAAGTGCACATAGATCTAAACTAGGCAAGGATGGCTTGAAAGAATTCCACACAATTGGTTGGCAAGCAAGATTCATTCACCACTATTACATAAGATGTAGAGTAGGTATGTAACATATATAATGTTGGTAGTGCTATGAATAATGTCATCTTCACCTAACCCATGGGGAAAATGCTACTATAACAGTTTGGGTGACATGGGATGAATGGGCAAATGACATGGTCAATTAATGTTTCCCAAGTATGAAATGGGTTTAAGTGCAACAAAAAATACTCTCTTTAGGTCACAACATTTCCCACCGCCTCCCTGATACTATCTCCAACTCACAACATTTCCAATTGCCTCCCTGATACTATCTCCAACTCACAACATTTCCAATTGCCTCCCCCTCTCCCTCTAATTTCCCCCACTTTCCTTAATTTCTACTTCTACTTATTGTTAGGATGGGCATAGTTCACAAACATCTTTGTGAAATTTGGTAAATTTTGTGAGGGTCGTGTTCTCAATCAAACCCCTATTGATTCTAGCTTTATGGCTCTAAGAAAAGTGATCAAGGACAATACGCAAACACATGACAACTCTAGGATGATGTCACAAATAAATAAATGCAAATGAGATTCTCCTTTAAGATCTTAGATCTAGATATTATTTTCATATTCTACCAAAATTTCAAATGACTTAATAAGTGTCCTTAAATATATTAAGTACACAAATCAACATAATATGTACTAAGTTGGCTCACAACAACTAGTAAGGGAAGGAAACATTGGCCCATTTTATGAAATTTGAACTTAGAAGTGGGGTTCAAATTCATGACTATGAAAGTAGTCTCGATTAAGTCCCCACCCACATATTTGATCTAGGGTGGAAAATGATGGATCCAAGAATCAAGAATGTGAATTTGGAGATTAGTGATAAATATTAGGAAAGGTGTATGAACCTTGCATCCTAATATTTCGTATTTAAATTTATTTTTTCCCTCACATGGAAAAGAAGGCACCCCACTTCGAGGTGAGACTTTTGGCCATGTGTTGACTATTTTGTAATGTGTGTAAGAATTTGTGAGAGCATCTAGTGTTATTATGGTGTTCTAAGAGTGGGTTTACTTATGACATTTTATGATGCATGTAGGAGCATGATTATAGGGAGTTGCATAGCATACTTAACTTTTGACCAACTTCATGATGCATGTAATGGCATATCATAAGGCATCTTTGAATCGAGAATCTTGTATTTATTGCACATTGACTCATCATGGGAGTTGAGCATTGGAATTCCCCATGGGGATTTGAGTGTTATTCTTAGGATTTGTATTCTCTCATGGTTTATAGTTTACCATTTATGGTTTCCTATTTTGTATCTTATATATATATATATAGGTTCTTGGGATGGAGATATACTATGATGTAATTTTGCAATAGGTTATCTCATCAAAGTTTCTTAAGACTTGTGTTGGTTGTTCTCTTATGAAGGCTTAAATTTTTCGATGTATTATAATTGGGTTGATACTAATGATAGATTAGTTCAAGATTTTGGGTTGAAACTAATGATAGAATAGTTCAAGATTTTGAGGTTAGGTTTTTCCAAGATAAACACTATTTCATCATGGTATTTATTTTATGTGTATATTTTCTTTTAAAACTACTAGATCATATTTTCCATGTATATCTCTCCTCATTGATTAGTGTAGGAAGTGTTTATTCTATCAACTTCCTTTCACTTCGTGTCAAATCCAAATCAACTAAGTCTTTTAGGTGGTAGGAAAAGACTTTTGGACTAATCATTATTTGAGTTGGAGTCATCTTTAAAATATCTTTATTTTTAGGGAAAATGGTAAGTGTATCATGGTTGGAAATTGAATGGTTTAATGACACAAACTTTAAGCCATGGAAGCTCAAGATGGAGGAATTTTTAATAGATATCTAGATCTATGGTTAGCAATATCCAAAAGTAAACTTGCAAGAATGAAAGATGAAGATTGGTATGTGTTAGATTAGAAAGCTAAAAGCCTCATTTGACTTTATTTGGTAGATTCAGTGCTCTTGAATATTGTGAGAGAACCTACTTATTAATTCCTTTGGGAAAGTTTTGCTAGGCTAAATCCCTAGTGAACAAGATTTTTCTACATAAGAAGCTATATAGTTTGAGAATGGGTGATTGGGAACTCAATTGTTGAGCACTTGATTGTATTTAACACCATTATAAGCTAGTTATAGTCTATCATTATGAATATGGGATAAGAATATTGTTGCATGGTCATGTTATGCTTTTTACTAGATTCATGAGACAATTTGGTGTTGGTCATTGGAAGTACTACTTCAAAGTTTGTGCTTAATGAGTTTGTGACTTCTCTTCTCTCAAAGGAGATGAGGTAAAAGGCTTCTAAAATCTACGAAGGGAGCATTGGTTGTTCATAGATAGTCAAAGGTAAAAAGGAAAGGGAAAGGGCAAGAGCATATCTAATTTTAGGGGGAGATATAGGTCTCCTAGTAAATCTAAGGTAAAATATTAGAATTATGGTAAGAAAGGTCATATCAAGAAGGATTGCAAGGAAAATAAGATAGAAAAGAATAAGTCAAGTGATGATTTGAATTCTAGAACTTCTTAGGATGAATTAGATACGGGTGATCCCATAATACTAGTTTACAATTTTTGGCCAAACTGGACACTAAAATATTCTTTTCTAACTAAATCTTCACTTTTAGGCACCTATAGCGGCTAAACCATGAGGAATTTGAAGATGATGCAAACTAGTGACTTGTGACATTTTGTTTGTAGATTCCAAATATATGTTTGTAGATGATGAATTCTAGAACTTCTTACGATGAATTAGATACGGGTGATCCCACAATACTAGTTTACAATTTTTGGCCAAACTGGACACAAAAATATTTTTTTCTAACTAAATCTTCACTTTTAGGCACCTATAGCGGCTAAACCATGAGGAATTTGAAGATGATGCAAACTAGTGATTTGTGACATTTTGTTTGTAGATTCCAAATATATTTTTTTCAAAATTTTTGGAATCAAATTGCACTTCTTTTTCCATCTCCTTCAAAAACTAGTTTTTTTTAGTAAAACATTTTTAAGGAATGACATTCACCATATAATACATAATTTTTTTTCCATGAAGGATAAAATTATAATTTTTTTGAATTTAGATTTGTAACTACGATATCTAGTGCTTCCAATTAGTTTCATAGTTTTTTATTGAATATTTTTTCCTTAATCAAGTTTCAAAGTCATACCAATTACAATTCAAACATAGGTGGGTTGTATAACGTGTAACTTTCTTTGTATGTATCAAAATTTAATTTTTCTTTTTTTGTTGGATCAAGGACTTCAATATCTGGTGCACTCATATTTTTTAATTGTTTTTTTTGTAATCTGCTATTTTTCCACATGTGCAGAACAGAGAGCTTGATTTTTGATGAAAAACCTACTCTCTTTTTTAAGACTGCAAGAATCGGGTAGCACGACCCCATATAAACTACAGTGCACCTGGTAAACTTTTTAACGTGACCGGCGGTGCTGGTGTGACATGCCCTCCGGTACCACGGGGGTGGGGGAAACTAGACCTCGTGACCAACCTCCTGCAACAAGAAAGATTTAGCCAACCGAGCTAGGGCCCCAACCCCGATGAAAAACCTACATTCACAAGAAATAAAAAATAAATATAATAATTTAATTTAATTTAATTAAAATTATACTTTTTTGGAAGCTTATAATAAGGAATACATAATTACAAAAAAATAAATTTTAAATTAATTCATTTGATCCCCCAAAAGGTAAATCAAAAGTGGTTTTTTATCAACATTTTGATAGGTGTAAAGGAGACTTCATTATAGGTGTGGTTTAAAACTAGCAGGGTTCTATCCAAGGGGCTTGGTCTAAGGTGGTTTGATCAAACCGTCTTCAATTGGAATCCTTTAAATGGAACTTTTCAAGGTTTAAATCATTATATTTTCTAAAAATATGTGATTTCAACAAAAATCAGGATCTCCCAGAAAGTGTAAACCACTATTGTGGCAACACCCATACATTTGTTGTAACCCTTGACACACATGCATGTGAGGATGAATGCATGATCTACTCTAGTGTCTCTTTTCACATGACTTGTCATAGGGAGTAGTTTTATAACTCTGAAGTTTGATGGTGTAAAGGTATACTTGAGAACTCATTTCTAAGTATTGTTGGGTGTGGGTAAGTTAAGATTAGATTCTCCATTGGGAGGATCAAAGGTATTTCATGAGTTTTGCACATCCTAGGTTTGACACATCCTATTATCTATTAATTAGATAATTGATGAAGGTCTATAGGTAGTCTTTAATAAAGGTTGGTGTAAGATGGTTTTTGGAGCTATAATATTGGCAAAGAGAATTTGATTTAGAACTTTTTTTCTTAATGCTAGCACCTACATTTGGTTTAACAATTTAGTCGTACTTGTAGCAATGGGACTTGCAACATCTAAGCTTGCTACTTTGGTACTTTAGTACCTACAAATTATACACCTATTATTAGTATGAAAGGTATTTTTAACTGTCTAATTTACTTTTATATAGTATACCTATGCATACTACACTTAAGCTCACTTTTAGGTTTTTTATATTTTGACTCATCTCATAAGGACTTTACACATGTCCTCACATTTGTCCCAGGTGTTCTACATGTTTCATACCTTTTGGAGGGTTAGTTAGTTGTCTATTCCTACCTTCTTTATTCCTCATTGTCTAACATTTACAAGAAGTTCATTGTATTATATTGATTCACTTTATGATAGTTCTTGGCATTATTATGTGAAATTTCATTTATGAAATATTTTAGTTTTTGCATTCATTTTATTACTACTCCAACACGCTACCAAAGCCATGTGAATAGAAAAACCTTCCTATCTTTATCAAACCTTGCACCTAGCTCTATCATTGATGTATCGTAGAGTAAAAAAACACCATCATTGAGCTCAAAAGTCTCAAGAAGCTAAAATTGCCTATCATTTTATCATTTTTCAACATAGGTAAATTTCTCCTTTTTAGACCTACACTAGATTTTCATATGGTCAATACTTGTGTAGATAGTTTCTTATGTGAACTCCCTATTTTACAGTGGTCAAACTAGGTCTTTCTTTGGAATTTTTTGGTTTGTTTGTTTTTTCCATGGTTTTCTATTCCATATTTGAATTTTTTGTGCTTGCTTTGAAGAATCCTCATTTAGACTTTATTTTATACTATCTCAATTTTTTGGTAGGATTTGCACCACATCTTTTATCATTAATCTTTTTTGTGTGTTTGTTATAGAGTTTTCATCAATTCTTCTATATGTCACTCTAAATTTTATCTATTGCAAGGTTTGCACTAGGTTTTCAAACTATATTTGCACCTCAAACCCCTATCTTTTGTGCTGAAAAGTTTTTTTTATATTTACACCTTAAACCATTGTTCTTTATGCCATTGGGTTTTTGTTTAAGGTTGCACCATGTTCTTGTCTTCTACATGAAAACACTCCAAACCTTGAAGTTTCAACTATAAGAAAGCTCCCAAGTTTAGACTCTGAGCTGACTCTAAAGTCTGAATTGCATGTAGACTTCAAAGTCTAACCTACAAGTCAACTCTAAAGTTTGAACTATACACAACTTTCAAGTCCAACCTACAAGCTAAATTTGAAGTCTAAATTACACACAAACTCCAAAGTTTGACATGCAAGTAGACTCTGAAGTTTGAATTTCATAGACTCTAAAATTTGAGCTATAGTAGACTTCTAGACTCTAAGCCGCTTTTCAAGATCTCAACTGCTATAGACTACTAGATTCAACCATAAACTTATAGATCTCTAACTATTATATACTTCTATAATCCAAAGCATCTATATAGAACATTAGACATCTAAACTATGTTGCAACTTTACATCAATAATTTTCTTTAACATTTTTTCTCACCTCTAAGTGAATATTATATTATTTTTTACATGTAATTTTAAAACCTCGAGAAGCCTATCTTTCTAAAACTTATAAAAAGTGCCATGTTATAAATGGTTGATTTAGGCTTTCAAGTTGCAAAAATTATAATCAATGTGTTATTTTTCCTTGGGGGGACTACTTATTCAACACTAATCAAATTTGGGGGATTTGTAAGGCACAATTTCAAATGTCTCTTTTTGTTTCATTATGGATACAAAAATTTATCTCCAAACTCCACACAAGTATTGCACCTATAATTTTAAAGTAAAACAAATTCTTCAATTTAAGGGTCTATGGAAAATGTTAAGTGAACAACAAATATAATTTACAAGGGAATATGAATAATTATATATCAAAATAAATTAGATGAAGCCATGGGAATCATTAGCTTACATATCTAATAATCTTCAAATCTATCTTGTAAGTTGTACACTACCTAAATAAAAGTGGAATAAATTAAATATTTATCTCATACAATCATAAAATTTCAAGCCCTTCAATTGGATATTGAATTGATTATACTATATCCTAAGGACTTATTGTTATAAAATAACCTACACAATAGAATAGTTTGATATGAAATATGTTGCAAATACTTGATAATAACTGTAGACACTAAAAATTGTCCTTCACCTACGAACACTATTTTTTCTCTGTCAATCTCCTTTCTTCCTTGATAATTAAATAATTTTAATTATTGTTTAAAGGTGCATTCCTCTATTAATTAAATAATTTTAATTATTTAATTAATTCATCTCTTTTCTTTATTTCCTCTTTGTGATTAATTAAATAAATTTTATTTATTTAATTACATCACTAATGACTTCTTTTCTTCTTAATTAAATAAATTTCTATTTATTTAATTGTGGTCACTTTCTATTATAATTAAATAATTATTTCAATTATTTAATTATTCATTTTTCTTTTTCCTTCCATAAATTAAATAAATTTTGTTTATTTAATGACTTACTAATTTGTCATTTTCCCCCACTTTTGAATTAAAACATTATTTAATTTAAAAAGTCAACTTACCTTTTTCCTCTATAATTAAATAATTTTTCCATTAAACATTATTTAATTATTCACTTTCCCTCTCAAACTAAATAATTTTTGAGAATTATTTAGTTTCCTTTTTTTTGCACCTTTTAGTTATCTCAAGTCTTCATCTTCATCCTCATCTCTTATTTGTTTTTTCCTTGGAAAGTCTATAATTAAATAATTTTATTTAATTAATGACTTTATAATTTGTATTTTTCTCTCACTTTTTGAAATTAAATTGTTATTTAATTAAAAAGACAACTTGCCTTTTTCTTCTATAATTAAATAATGTTTCCATTATTTAATTATTTACTTTCCTTCTCGAACTAAATGATTCTTTAGAATTATTTAGTTCTTCTATTAGTCTTATCCTTATCCCTTCTTGTCTCGTGTAATTTCAACCCTTGCTTGAAATTATTTCATTCAATCTCAGTCGTTCATTGTCGTTTGTCTTTCTATAAAAGATGTCTTTCATTGTCATTTTCATAGATCTAGTTTATGCATAAGTACATGATGTTGAGACAATTAACTTTGATATTTTGCAATCATAGACATAGGCTACATTTGCACACTCGTATCTAAGGGCATCGAGCATTTATAGCAAAATGGAGAAGGTTAATAGTGGTGAATCATTGATGGCATGAAGATTTCGGTAACATTGTTGCATTGTTTTATGTTTCCATGCTTATTTGTTCTATATTGCTTGATTAGGGTCTTAGGGTTTGATTTTAATTGATTTAATACCTCCACCTGGATTTTTACCCTAATTACAATAACTAAGAAGAGCAAGTCACTTCAAGGGGGAAAACTTTTGAACATCTCCAATAAGAACACAATTCACAATCTGATAATAAAATAAGACTCATTACCTCCTATATGTGCCTTATTTATGCCTAGGATATCACCTAGACCGACTTAGATAACCCTATATAAGCCTTAGACTAACCTAATTAACTAAATAATAATAAAATAATGATAATATGACTTAATTAAGAGTCAAGATAACCACAAGTTGATTATCCATAACCCTATGTACACTAAGATAAAGGGTGTAGAATGACCCCCTCTTTAGAGAAGCATTGTCCTTAATACTAATCAATTGTGGATGCTTCTAAATGAACTCCTCATCCTCCCATGTGGCATCTTCAACTAATACAATCTTCCATTGGATGATATACTCAGTGAGTGTTCTAGTCCTTAGCTTCTTTGTGCATGTTTGACGAATGAACTCTTCCTTCTTCATCAAGCTCTAATAATATTGTTTGAATAGGGATATTATGCCCAATTACCTTTTTCAAATAAGAAACATGAAAAATTAGATGTAGATCTTTGTTGTTGGTGGCAATTCCAGCTTATAGGCGATACTACCTATCTTTTACATGATCTGGTATGGGCCATAATATTTTGAAGACAAATTTTTGTTCATTTTTATTGCTTCAATGATATTTTCTTGTAAGGTTGCAATCTCAAGAAGACCTAATCCCCAACTTCAAAACTTCTTTGGCTATAGTGTTGGTCCGCCTGTTGCTTCATTTGATTTTGTGTCATGGCTAGATTCTCCTTAAGTCTTTAGAGTACCCATTGTTGATGAAGCAAGTGGTCCTCCATTGCTTGAACTCTTGGCAACACCTTCAACGATGATGTGATGGAAGGAGGCTAATATCCATATAGTGCCACAAATGGAGACATTTTTTATGAACTATGAAAGGAAGTTTTATACCACCATTCTGTTAGTGGTAGCCAATCTACCTATTGAGACTATTTATATGAAGTGAAATAAAATGTAGGTATCCTTCCAAATACTTGTTAACAACCTTAATTTTCCCAGCAAATTGAGGGTGGTATGAAGAACTATGAGTCAATTGAGTACCTAAACATGAGAATAAATCTTTCCAAAAGCGACTAGTAAAGATAGGATCATGACTCACTAACAATAACCTTATGTGTACCATGTAGCTTTTGTATATTCTCCAAAAAAAATTACCACTATACTTGATGTAAAAGGATGTGATAATGCAATAAAATGTGCATATTTAGTGAGGTAATCTACTATTGCCATGATGACATTATTACCTTTAGATTTTGGAAGCCCTATGATGAAGTATAAGGATACCTCTTCCCAATGCTGGCTAACAATAACTAATGGATGCAAGAGACCCGGTGTCATAATTTTCTCCCCTTTATTTTATTGAAAAACCAAACATTTAGCCATAAATTTTTAACATCACCTTTTAGCCCCTCCCAAAAAATTATTGCTTGACTTGATGATATATCTTCAAAAATCATGAATGACCACCAACTAGAGACTCATGAATCTCTGTGAGAATATTTTGTTTGAGAGTGGAATTCTTGTAGAGATATAATCACTCTTTATACCACAGAGCATCCACCGTCCAACAAAACTTATCTGAACTACTAGGATCACTTTGTAACTATTGAATGAGATTACTTGTAGCAACATCATAATGCCACTTTGCTTTGGCTTCTACTAGCCAATTTTCTTATAATATTGAAATGACACGATAAAGCTTCATCCTTCCTAGAAAGTGTATCTGCCACAATATTTTCCTTCCCTTTCTTATATAAAATCTCAAATTTATATCCCAACATCTTAGTGACCCATATTTGTTGCTCTTTAGAAGATAATCTTTGTTCCAAAAAATATTTTTAAGCTATCATGATTTGTCTTAACCTTGAAGTTTCTACCCATTAGATAAGGCCTCAATTTTTTTACTGCATGAAGGATAGCTAGCATTTCCTTCTCATAAATAGGTTTGAGTTGATTCTTCCCCTTTAATTGACAACTCTCAAAAGCAATGAGTTGACCCTCCTGTATGAGATCTGCTCTTATACCATTTACCGAAGCATCGTGTTCCATAATAAAATCCTTGGTGAAGTCTAGAGTGGAAAGCACCAAAGTTGTACACATAGCCTCCTTCAATCTCTCAAATGTTGCATTAGCAAACTTGTTCCAATGAAAAGAATCCTTCTTCAATAAAGTTGTGAGGGGTGATGTTATACAACAATAATTCTTCACAAATATTCTATAGTATCCAATCAATCCCAAGAAGCCCCTCAGTTTTTCAATGGTTTTTGGAATAGGCCATTCTATGATAACCTTAATTTTGTTAGGATCCACCTTTACCCCATGCAAAACTATGTGTCCCAAGTATTCCACCTTGTTGAGACTAAAAACATAGTTGTATGGCTTAGCATAGATTTGATGGTCTTTGAGAACTTGTAATTCTTTATCTACATGCTACAAGCATTCTTTTCATGTCTTGCTATAAATTAATATATCATCAAAGAACATTAATACAAACTTCCTCAATAATTTCTTAAAGATGGATTTCATCAAACTTTGAAATGTAGATGGTCCATTGGTAAGACCAAATGACATCACCAAAAACTCATAATGACCCTCACAAGTCCTAAATGTTGTCTTAAAAATATCTTCTTCCTTATTAATTTTGAATTTGGTGATAACTTGATCTAAGATTTAACTTTGTAAAATACACAGCTCCATTCAATTCATCTAGCAAATTATCAATGATTGGAATATGAAACTTATCTTTGGAAAAAAGTAAGAAGTTTGGTCCACATATAAGGGAAGTTTCAAGCTTGCAAAAAATCTTGACAAAAATGGGTACCCGTTTAGGCTCGAGCTCCTGAACCTAAATTTTTAAAATGGGTACTCATTTTATTTTTCAAAATGGGTACCCGTTTCTAATTACATAATATTTTAGAATGGGTATGTGTTTCATAAATCTTGAAATTTTAAACCTATTCATTTGCTTTTGTTTTAAACTTGGAAACCCAACCCTTAGTCTTGGACCTACAATTACAATGTCATGAAAACATCAAGAGAAAAAATGATTTTGGCAATATGGCTAACAACCTTTTTTTTAGATTTTTTTAGTTTTCAAATATGTATTTTTTATGATTGAATTATTTTTTCTATTTTTTAATTGATTTTTGAGGAAATTGCTCCATAAACTTGAAATGTCAAGTTTTCATGTCTTTTAATAACTTCTATATTTTTAAATTTCTTGTAAAAAAGTTATATAAGATCAATCTACAAACAATTCTTTACACAATGAATTTTTTTTTAAAAAATGATTATTTTAGTTCAAATTATGGTGACCATACATGAGGGGTTTTCAAAAACAATTAGGGACAATAAAAAATTAATTAAAAAAAATGGAAAAAAATTATAAAAGTTATCCTCATCAATATTTAGTATAATACATTGCCAATAGTGGCATAGTGAGATGGTTAAGTTGTGGTGTTGTTCATTCCATCAAGGTTCAAACCCCACTAAGGTGCTATTGTTGAATGTTTATATTGGGGATGAGGTCCCCCATTTGTGACCTCACCAATTTATAGCTCTGGGTCAAAAGCATTTTCCCCTTTAAAAAATCTTCAATATAATACACATCTTTCTCCAAAAGGAATTAGAAAAATAATTATATTTAGGTCAAAATTATGGTGGTAATACACATGCATGATATGGTCCTAAAAATGACTTTTTAAAAAGTGGTTTTTGTATATGCCTATTAAAAATTAATTTTTATCATCTAGGTATTAGAATAAATTACATATTTGAAAAATAGACTCAAAATACTACATTTCATATTACTAAAGTTTTTTAAGAATTCTATGTGTAAGTGCTTCAAATTTTTAATTCAACTATGACAAAATTTGAAAATCAAGAAAAAACACTTCCACTTTTTGAACATTTTGTGGACCCAACTTCTTGCACCTATCCCTTTGATGGTGTACATGTTGAGCACTTTATAGTTTTAGCACATGCACCAAGTTTCATCCTTCTTACCACCATCACCACTGGCAAGGAGTAAGCACTTTGGTTATGCCTGATAATTCTTGCCTCTAGTATCTGCTCAATAATATTTTCAATCTCGTATTTTTATATATATGGGTACCTATAAGGCCTAATGTTGGGTGGTTGTCTCCCTAAAGCTAGTTGTATGGAACGATCATGATCCCTCTTAGGAGGAAGTACTTTAGGCATATCTACAAAAACCACTAAGTGACAATCAATAATTACTTATAAATTTGGATGTGTGGGAGCATTAGTTTGATAGGCTTCCAATGAACAAAACCAGGCCACAAATCTATCAGCTCCTTTCTTAAGCAACTTTTGCATTTGATGAGTGCTTACTATTTTTGGGGAATTAGCCTTCAACCCTCTTAGCTCTATTGCCTTTTCTTTTTATTGAAATCTCATGAATAGTTCTTGGAAGTTCATCTCAATTATTTCCAATGTAGTAAGTCGTACTCCCAAAACAATATTTGCTACACCCATGGAGATAACATACATTGGGAAATCAAGGTGATAATATCTCATGGATAATTTAATGTTGTGGCATTTTCCAAAACAACAAATAGTACCACCATCTGTAATCAAGACCTGAAACTCTAGAGCTAGATATATAAAGCAATTTCAACGAGTAGCCAATTTTTTGTTGATGAAATTATGAGTACTACTCGATTCGACCAACCTTGTTACTTTCTACTTCTTTAAGAAACCCACTAGCTTGAGAATTTGTGGGAAACTATAGACACATAAAATATACTGATTGACACTACACATCTGATCTCGACCGCTAACATTGCTTCATCCTGAATCATCTCTCGGTCTAACCATTTAATCAAATACCTTTATTTGATTAAATTCATCAATATTCCTCTCCTAATTAAATAAATCAATTATCTAATTAAGTTATCCTTTCTTGTTAATTAAATCAATTAGTCTGATCTAATTATCCCTATTTAATTAAATAATCAATTTTATTTGATTAAATCTCTAAAGTTCATCCATTAAATTAAATAAATTAAAACCTTATTTGATTTAATCTAACTTCATCTCCTTGATTAAATAAAACAAAAATCTTTATTTAATTAATATTGAAACCATATTCTTCTCATATTTTGATTTAAATCAATCCATAAATCTAAATCAATATGTCACATCATTCTAATCTCTTATTAAATTAATTAACCATTGATTAATTTAATCTCCTCTCATGTCCCATCCTCTAGCTTTGCAACTTACACAAGACAATAGATTTAATTCATTTATTAAAAACTCTATTTTCTCTCAAAAGGCATAAAAAAAAGGAATATTCTTCAAATTTGAATTCCAAGTGGACTTTGTCCTTCCAACAAGGCATTTACTCCAGCTAGAAAGTCCTTTTTCCTTGAGCCAAGTGGCATTCAATGCACCTTCTTTCCCTCTTACATGTCATTTCAACAATTTCAAAATTCAAATTTATGCATTTATTGACACATTCTTCAAAACTTGCACATCCTCCATCCATTCACATATTGACAAGTGGCACTTTTTCATTGGTTGATTCTTAGTCTCACATTGCTCTATTTTGGACTTCTCTTCAACTTGACATTCTATAAATAAGATGCTTCATCCCTCATTTGATCATCCACAACTTGAGGAAACTTACTATACTCAAATCTTTAGCAATATTCATCCATATCATTGAGTTTATAGCTAGGTTATGCAGGTTTTATCTTGGAGCATTCATCAATCTTCATCAAAGTGGGTTAATCTTCATCACCAAATCAACATTGCATCATTGGAGTTGGGAAAGGGCCAATTTTCACATCAAATTGGCACCAATTCCCTCAAGAGATTAAGAGTTTGCTTTGCATTAGAATAGGATTTGATATGTTTTAAGTTTCTTGTGTTCTTCATCTCATTTCCTTTCCCTTTTGCAATTTAAATGAATTTCTTGAGGAATCTATATTCTAACTTGCATTCGATCTAATTTGTTGTTTGTTTCTTGTGCTCTTGTAGGTATAGGATCTAGGTTCACATAAACTAAAACCTAAGAGTGCATGACATAAAATGATTGGCTAGGAATCATGTGATTCCTCATCTGACTCCCCATCACCCTCAAATATTGGTTCCTCTTCTTCATCCTCACTCAGTCCTTCAATATAGAACAATTTATTTTCATTGCATTTATGTCCTTGACTATATTTGTTGTCACAATTGAAACACAACCCTTTTTCTCTCTTCTCCTTAGTTTGTTGTGGATTCAGCCTTGTAGGTTGAGGTAATAAATGTGTAGGAGAGCTCCTTTCTCTTAAACTTGTAATCCCTTATCGCCTATTGGCCAAAAAATTCTCAACTTGTCTTGCCATAAGTATGACTTGTGACAAGGATTATGGGTGGAACAAACGTGCCTCATATTTTATATGGTCCTTTAAACCTCCTAGAAATAATTCCTTCAAATTTTCTTGTCACATCCTCCACTCTTAGACAAAGGGCTTGAAATTGTTGAGCATAGTCCTTGAATGAACCTATTTTTTTTAGTTAGTGAGTTGGTAGAAGTAGCTATCCATAAATTTATCTCCATAATGGGTAGCAAGTTCCTCTTGAAAAATTGACCATGTGACCACACAACCATTTTTTCTCTTCTCATCACATAACCAACAATACCAAATAAATTGATCAACTTCTAAGCATAATGATGCCATAGTAACCTTCTATTGATTAGGAACATGATGAAGATCAAAGAACTGTTCCATTTGGCAAAGCCAATTAGTTGGATCCTTGCCATCAAACTTTCTCATATCCAGCTTGGGTATGAATTTTTGAGGCATATGATTATTAAAATAATGATATTTCTTGAGATCCAAGTCAAGCCCAAAAAAATCATGTCCAAAAAAATATTATCTTCCACCTTACTAGGTGAATCTTCTCCCTTATACTTCATACCATGAATAAGTGATTTAAATTCACTCATATCCTTTTGCATGTCCCTTTTTATTGATGAAATTTCTTTAGTCATATCCTTCTTTAATGATGAAATTTTAGCTTTGACCTTATTGATTTCATCATTAGGGTTAATATCCTCAATTTCTACATCACCCTTATTTAAGATTTCCCTGATGTGGTAGCATTCTTTTTGCCTCTTGTTGTAGGCCCCGTCTTGATGGCATAAAATAATTTTGTAATAAATAACACAAATAAAGTCAAAATGATCTAAAAAAATTATTGTAAGTTACCAAGGCCTAGTTTGCACTTTCCCAAAAAAATCTCCCAAAAATTAGGTGTTTTGGAGCCTTGAGAGTGATTTTTTTGGAAATCCTAATTCTATAATAAATTACTTAATTCTACACCAATTCCTCTATAATTTGTATTGTATGCTCCACTCTTACTTATTGAAAAACTCACTAAAAATAAAGAATAGATTCAACAAGATTTGGAAGATACGTGCTTTCCAAATTAATTGGGAAGAAACCCTAATTCTTCAATAAATCGCTCAATTCAGCTCCAATTCTTCTAAAATCTAGAATAAAGTTGCTTCAATATGTTATTCAAAACCCTTTAAATATTTGATTTTTTTAAAAAAAATCTGAGAGGTATGGGCTTTACAAAATAACCTCTGGAATTGAAAAACTGCCTTGTCTTCATAGTGCCAAGATCATGCTTTGATACCACTTGTTATGAAATGACTTGCATAATAGAAGAATTTGATATGAAATATGCTATAAATACTTGATAGTAATTGAGAATAATAAGCCACTTCTAGGGGGAAAACCTCCAGATGTTTCCAATGAGAACATAATTCATAATATGGTAATGAAATAAGACTTGCTACCTCTTATATATACCTTATTTATGCCTAGGATATCGCCCAAGCCAACTTAGATAACCTTATATAAGCCTTGGTTGACCTAATCAACTAAATAAATATAATAATGATAATATGAATTAATTGAGAGTTAAGATAGCCACAAGATGACAATTCATAACCCTATGTACACTGATATTAAGGTCATAACACTTCCCTTTAATTGAAGATTTACTGGTTAAATTAAAATCTTTGCTTTCTCATCTTCAAGATCATGGCAAAGAAAAATTAGATAAAGAATGTGTTTTCTTGATCCTATCCAAGCTTAAAGTCCCATATTAAGTATTTTCTTCTACATTTTACTCTATAATGGATGCACTTGATGCCAAATCGAAGATGTCAACTTTTGATCAATTTTGTGATAGACTCACAAGGGATCAATCTAAGTTACTCTCCACAGAGACATCATCCCTTAAAAAATTCAAGCATTAATGGCACACATATCTAACATTAAAGGAAATAATTATTCAAAACCTAAGATAGAATAAACTTTAGCAAGTGAGAATTCCTCCAGCTAAAAGAACAAAACTAATATGCAAGTCACTTCTTCTCCTAAGTTAAGGTAGAATAAACTTTAGCAAGTGAGAATTCCATGACAAAGAATAAAATTAGAGGACCATGTTCTTATTGTGGACTAAAAAATCATGACAAAATTTTGTCATCAAAATATTCTAGCCTTGGAAGGGGCCATGAAGAAACACAACATTGATATTATCAAGTTCCTAGCAAGGGTCAAGCACTTACAAGTAAAGATTTATATTCATCTACATAAAGTTGTTTAGGATCCTCTCATCACATGAACAACTAATGTGATCTACTTGAGTCTCTTTCTAGTAGCCTTGTTTTTTATATTATAGTGGGCAAATCTACACATATTTTGATTTTGGGGTCAAGTATTGTACAATTGACATATGGTTGCACTGAGGATGTGCTCTATGTTCCTAAATTTTCTACCAATCTTCTCTTTGTCTACCAAATCTTTCTTATTGGGGATGGGAAGAAAATTGAGTTCTCCCCACATGATGTAGTTATTAGAGAACTACAACATCTTGAGAAAATTATTTCTTTAGAAGAGTTGACAATGTATCTAGATTTATAGGTTTCATGGTTTTGAGTTGGAAAAAATCAATTTATGGGCTATAGGAATAGTTTTTGGCCAAAACAAGATTCATCGTTATTTTGACACTACTTATGAGGGTGCTTTTTGTATATATCTCTTCAAGTTAGTCAAAAAAAATTAAGGGCCCAATTGGCTAATTCAATAAAAAAATTATGGCCTCCGAGAGTTTGCTAAGGAAATTTATAAGAAGTTGTTAGACATATAAAAGAGTTGTAAAGGGGAGTTACACTAGTTAACTAATTTATAATGCATATTATGACACATCATAAGGCATCTTTGATTGGGGGATAATTTAAGTGCCATTTTTGGGTGGTTTTAGCTCATGAATTTCTAATTACCATTTGATGGTTTTAGGCTTTGTATATTCTATATATTAGGTTCATGAGATGGAGGTTGTGTAGAGTTTTGTAGATACCATTAAGCTATGATAATTTTTCCATATCTCTAGTTGGTGATACTTATGTGAAGGCTTTCTCTGCAAGTGTATTGTAATCATGGTTTACTAAATAATATATTAAGTTACTTTGGAATCTAGGGTTTTTATCCCAAAAGGGTTTTCCCCATGTACACTTGTGTTATGATATTTATTATTTATTTTTATGGTACTAAAATTTTCACAATACTCTCCTTAGAATATTAGTGTAGGAAGTGTTTATATGAACCCTACTTCCTTTCATGGATTGTCACACATTGTCCATGCAAATTATTTGAGAAGAATTTTACGTAAGAGGTTTGAACACCTCAATTACAAGTATCTTCAACAATTGAGCATATAGGATATGGTACTTCTTTTTCCTAAGGTTTAATGCATAGAGTGTTTTTCAAGGCTTTGTCTTTGACAAACATCATCAAGAACCATTTCCTAAGGGTAAGGCTCGCCATGCTACAACCTTACTTGAGTTGGTAAATTGTGACCTCAAATCATTTCCAACTCCCTCTTATTTTTTGGAGCAACAAATTATGAATTCAATATTCTAGAACTTCCACAAGAAAATACATGTAATAAAAATAATCCAAAAACCATCATGAAAAATGTATATGAATGTACAATAATTTCCTTGTATATCTAGGACAAGGAGGAAGTAGGAAGGTGAAAGTAAAACACCAACCAACCCTCATAAAAATGTGACACATGTAGAACACTAGGGATAAGTGTGAGAGTATGTGGCATGTGTCTATGAGGTGAGACAACTAAACCACTAAGTGAATAAGTCTACTAGGCCTAGGAACAAGATAATGTAAACTAGATTTATAATAACCATTTTCACACTAACAACCCCTCTTAAGTGATACTTAGGGAGTAAGTCACTAAAAAATGAGTCCCAACAAGGCTTGACAAGGTTTTGTTGATGTGTTTTTTATGTACTTCTCAACACCGGCAGTGCGTAGGTGCACTACCTCTCTTGAAAGACAATCTTCCACAATCAAATTGTAGAACACTATCCCAAGGTCTCTAATGTCAAGTCTTGACAGTGATTGGAATATCTCAATTGTTTGATGTGATTTGCTGGAATCACAAGGCGGTCTTACGGATGAGTTACAAAGCATGGGAAGTTGGGTTTGCAAATGCAATTTCAAAGTGCTGGAAGTGAATGAATAGTGGCTGTCCACTCAAAACAGCAAGCTGAAACTAATCAAGTTCATCTGATTTGGATTCATGGTGATGCTTTGGATCCTACTCTAACCAAGGATTAAAAGAAACAACAAAAGGAGAAGGGTTAAGAAAGCTATTCTAATCCTAAGCTACGAATGAACAGTAACAATGGTGGCTGCTAAAGTAGACAGGCTTCCTAAATGAGTTTTGCTTGACCAAGAGAAACCTACAACTACACAAAACCAGTGCAATCTTCTAAGGTCTGCTGATTTTCAAATTACACATACACATCATGAACATGCAATTGAACTAGGTTGCAACAATGACAAAAAGAAGCCCAGGCTAACTTTGCACAGCAGCTTGTCATCAACAAGTGCTAAAAGTATGGGCTGGAAGCTCATCAAATACTATAACAACACCATCATAACAACCATTCAAGAAACTAATACTAAAACTAACATGGAAGTAGAACCATGCATGCAAGATGAGCAAAATCAAAGAGAACATCCATAAAATCATGCAATGTTGTCTTCTATTGCTGCAAAATGCTTTTTACAATAGCTCTCCAACGCTTACAAATGAGGGGCAAGCCCCTATTTATAGTTTTCCAAAGCCCAAATGAATGGCTAGGATCAATTTGCAACGAATGGCCCATATTCAATTACATTAGGGTTTCACCTACCCACAATATTCAGCAATTTTAAAATACATCATTTGTCCTTTCCTTGTTTTTTCATCTAGTGCTCAGGTGTTGTAGCAGTTTTGTCATTTAGCTGATTGCCCTTTTACTATAGTTGAAGCTGCCTGAAAGTTGCCTTCTTACTTGATGTGTTTGCAGTGTTCTTCCTTGGATCAAACGAGTCCGTCGACGATTGGCATCAATTGATTGGTTGCCCTTGATTCGAGCGGACAACTCCCTTATGCTTTCTTCAAGGCCACCCCCTTGCATTTTTGTCCTTGACTTCCTTGGCACATGCCTTCTTCTAACGCCAACCCTGTTGGTGGGTGCTAGCGGGAGAGGCGTTCATGAAATGAATGGTGAGAGGAGCTATGCGTATTCCTTGTTCAACTTTCTTAATGGGTCTCCTGACGGACCTGTAGTAGGCTCCTTGAATCCTGCATACATGAAGTGTCGTAAGTGCTTTCATACACAAATTAAGGAAAACGTTAGTCAAATCTTGCAAAATCCTTGTTAGATCCATCCATGCACCATCAAAAAATCATAATATTCATATTTGGAGCTCATTTGGACCATAAACATTAATCTGGGCTGCTGGGGCTCCACGGATGTTCCAAAACAGCCAAAGGGGGACGAAGCTCCGGAACCACCGAAACTTAATGGAATGTTGACGAAACCTTGGCAGTTCATTTAAGCACCTAAAACACATCCTAGATCCAAAAACGGTTGCCCCCAAAGTAAAAAATGTGGAAACCGGAGCGACTGGGGTCCACGGATGTTTCCAAAACGGCCACGAGGGGCCGGGCTCCGAAGGCCGGGCTTGGGGCTCCACGGATGTTCAAAATGACCAAAGAGGGATGGAGTCCCAGAAACGGCCATGGAGGGGGCTCCGGAGGCCGGGCCACTGGGGCTCCACGAATGTTCAAAACGGCCAAAGAGGGATGGAGTCCCGGCCACAGAGGGGCCGGGCTCTAGAGGCCGGGCCGCCAGGGCTACACGGATGTTCCAAAACAGCCAAAGGGGGACGAAGCTCCGGAACCACCGAAACTTAACTGAATGTTGACGAAACCTTGGCAGTTCATTTAAGCACATCAAACACATCCCATATCCAAAAAAGGTTGGCCCCAAAGTCAAAAATGTGGAAACTAGAGTGACGGGGGTCCATGAATGTTTCCAAATAGCCGAGGAAGGGAATTCCAGAGGGAAAGTTCTGAAACCATCGAAACTTAACAAAACGTTGACGAAACCTTGGCAGTTCATTTAAGCACCTCAAACACATCCCAAATCCAAAAAAGGTTGCCCCCAAAGTCAAAAATGTGGAAACCGGAGCGACGGGGGTCTACGGATGTTTCCAAAATAGCAGGAACAAGACAAAAGGCAGAAAGGGGACGAGCGACTTTATTTCTTCGCAGATTTGAATACCCCAAGTAGGTGAATTTGGGTAGGGGGATTTGATCGTTTGAAGGCACATGACCAATTTGGGCTTGGAAATGGGGCACACAAAACAAGACAAGAGCAAAGCAGCCTGTCGGGAGCGAAAAAAAGGGGGTCCCTGCCTACAGCGGGGCGTGTATGCAAAACATGCACAAGAGATACTAATATATAAAATAAAAGCTTCTCACAAACAAATTAACGGAGAAAAATCTATGGGAAAATTTGTGGGAAAAACTACTCTCTAAGAAAGAGAACTATATACAAAGGAAGGAGGATTCAAGATTCCCCAAGAATGACTTCCTTCACCCCAAGAAAATGTCACAACACAAGATAGTGAGGTGATGCTAAAGTTTAGTAAAGACATTTGCAACTTGCTCCTAAGTAGAAAAATATTCTGAGAGAACACCATCATGGATAAGATGTTAAATGAAATTAATGTGAATAAATTGATGTGATTTTCCTTTGATGCTCAATTGGGTTGCATGAAACATAGATGAAACTTTGGTTATGTCACCAAATAGTAGGTTGATTAGGTGGTAGGCCAAAAAATTTCATAATTTATTGAAGCCATTGCACCTCTTGGCTAGAAAGAAATGTTTCTTGATACTCATCCTTAATGGATGCAATAGAAATTTTCTTCTTGTAAGACCATATGACTAGACCAAAGCCAAGGAAAAAAATAAACCCAAAATTGGACTTTCATGAGTCAACTTCACTTTCCCAATTGGAGTTTATGTAGCCTAATACCTATGAAGTTCTTAGTGTGTATTGAATGCCAAAATATGTGGTGCCTTAGCTTCCTTACAATGAATATCATGAGGGTCATGTGAAAAATGAGATATAAGCCCAATAGTGAAGGTGATATTAGGACAAGTGTATTGCCAAATACAAAAGACTGCCCACTATCTATTAGTACAAAGTAGCATCAACACTAGGTGTTGTGTAAGTGGTAATCAAAGTGACACCAGATTGAAATGGTGTAGGAGTAGGCCTACAATCAAGCATAGAAAATTGATGAAGTAATTCAATGGAATAATTCTATTGGTATATGGATATCCCCTCAATAGAATAGATAATTTGAGGACTAAGAAAGAAATACAAAATCCCAAGATTAATCATGTCAAAGTGCTCCATTAAATTATGCTAAATATCTTGAAGCATGGATGCAGAGATACTAGTGAGAATCAAATCATCTACGTATAGGACTAGTATCAAAAAAATTCATCTCCATGTCTCTAGATGTATACTATGTGATTTGAGTGGTAATGAGTGAAACCTAATGCAAGGAAGAAACTACCAATCTTCTCATTCCAAGCCTAAGGGTCTTGTTTGAGACCATATATATGGAATGTAACATCTTGAAAACAAGTGAAGATTCCTAGACAAAGCTTGGAGGCTACTCCATGTAGATCTCCTCAAGAATAACACCTAGTAAAAAATCACTCTTCACATCCATTTGATACATTGACCATCTCAGAGATGCAACAACATAAAGAATAAGGAAAATTGAATCCATCTTGGCTATAGGGGTATATTCTTTGAGTAGTTAATACCATTAACTTGTGAAAATACCTTAGCTACATGACATGCCTTATATCTTTTAATGGAACCATTAGCTATACACTTGGTGCACGATACACCCACTTGCACTAAACCATCTTTCTTCATTGAGGAATAGGAACCAAATCTCATGTAGTATTCTTTATCAAGAAAATATACTTGTTTACCATAGCACAATCCCACCTTAGAACACCATAAGCTTACATAAAAAATCACAAATATGGAGATATAACATGTCTCAAAATACTAGTGCTAGGAGTCTATGAGCTAGTGTGGTGAGAATTCATAGGATCATCAACTAAATATCCAACCTCCTGAATAGTATTATGGGACCACTTAGGAAAAAACAAGTGGTAGGAGGTAGAAGTGGTGGTGTAGGTGGTAGATCATGACCATCGTTTGAAGTATCCTCAAGTACAAAGGTATCCTCATGAGATAAAGGTACAATAGGTAGTGAGTAAGAAAAAGTTAGAGGATCTGTTTGTGTGAAATACTCATCAAACTAGACATCTCTAGTGATAGGATCTTATAACTAATAAGCCTTCATATCCTCACAATTAGCAACAAAAATGTATGTTGACTCTTCTTCTCCATAGCCTTATGCTAACCATTGGTATGAATGCCCAAGCCTCGTTACCAAATACACTAAAGAAGGAAAAAATAGGATTGATATTAGACCAAGCCTCCTTTGGAGAGATATTTTGAATTTCCTTGTGAGGAGTGTAGTTCTAAATATAGTTGGCATAATTGATTACTTTATCCCAAAAGGATGGGTCCATAAACCAAAATTGAAGCATACAATTGGTCATCTCTCTTAGTAAAATGTTCTTTATTTTAGAGACACCATTTTTCTAAGGAGTATTAGGATTGGATATTGATTATTGTTAGAGTCACTCAAGGAATCAAGCCTCTAGGATCACCTACAAAAACTAAAAATGACCTTCTACAAGAGGGAAAAGTAAGAATACGAATTTGCAATAATGGATGCAAGATTGTGGCCAATATGCAATACTCAAGATTAAAGTGATATTGAATTGAATTAATTGGAATAGGATGTGCATATGATGCCTTGATTATAAAGGAAAGAATGTGAGATAGGATTAGACAAGATCTTGACATGTGTCTTAATCTTGTATAATGAGACAACTACCTCACATTATTAAATGACCTAGGACACAAGCATTAAATAAATGCCAAATAGATAAGATGTGATAATATCTTATCTAGACAACTAAGACTTCTAGAAAACACACCTAGGACCTAAGTGGACTTAACATGTAAATAGGACCTATTAGACAACTAGATAGGTAAAACACATATTTACACCAACAATGGAAAATACCATGTTCAGTGTAATAAATCTCAAAGTTCTAGTGCATATATTACCCCTATTATCTATGCATATCCACCAAATAGAAGAACCTAACTACTTCTCCATGAACACCCTAAAAGTGGTGAATACATCATTCTTGTATATGAGAAATTACACCCACATGTGCAACTCGAGAATAATCATCAATGAAAGTGAACATATGCTTGGCTCCTAAAAAGGAGTTGGAAATGACATGAGGTAACTATGAACCAACTCAAGCAAGGTAGTAGAACGATGGGTCTTACACTTAGCAAAGGGTTCTTGATGATGTTTTCCAAGGACACAACCTTGACAAATGCCCTTTATCCATGAAACCTTAGGATTACCAAGTACCATCTCTTGTATAATAAAATACTAAAGATACCTATAATTAATGTGTCCAAAACTCTCATCTCATAGTCTACTAAAAGAATTTACATTGGAAATGTGTGATAAACCACATGATGGCTCAAAACCATGAAACTTATGCAATCTAGACCCATGATTAGCTCTACCTGAAGCAACAATTCTCTCTTAATGTTGTAGTTCTCAAATAACTACATAATATGGTCAAAATTCAACTATCTTCCCATCCATAGTATAAAAAATCTAGTATAGAGAGAAAATTGGTAGAAAGATAAAGAATAAAAAGAACATCATATAGACACCTAAAATTTGACTATACCTAACCACACTTGACTTTACCCTATCTTAACCATTAACTAAATAAATATTTATTATTTAATTAATTAATTTAACCTCCACTTTTATCCCCCACTTTAATTAAATAAATATTTATGATTTATTTAATTAATTTATCCTTCACCTTTATCCCCCACTTTAATTAAATAAATATCTATTATTTATTTAATTAATTTATCCTTCACCTTTATCCCCCAATTTAATTAAATAAATATTTATTATTTATTTAATTAATTTATCCTTCTACATCACATTTCTTCAATAATTAATTAAATAATTTAATTATTTAATTAAATATTAAGAGTCATATGACTAACTAAGACCTTGTCTATATTCATTGGACCTAGATGCTTTCCAAAAGTCAAACTAACCTTGCATCTCATCCATCCATTCCATACTACATCTCCAAATCCTAGCCATTCACATTGTAGACACTAAAAATTGTCCCAAGCTTGCGATTTCTAAATTCTCCATCATTTCCCCTTTTGTCTTTGATAATTAAATAATTTTAATTATTTAATTATTTTCTAAAGTCATATGTCTTCTATTAATTAAATATTTTTAATTATTTAATTAATTAATTTCTATATTTATTTCTTCCTAATTAATTAAATAAATTTTATTTATTTAATTATGTCACTAATTAAGTCCCCTTCTTTCTCAAATTAAATAAATTCTTATTTATTTAATTTTTGTCCACTTTCCACTATAATTAAATAATCATTTTAATTATTTAATTATTCATTAGCCTTTTCTCTCATAAATTAAATAAATTTTATTTATTTAATTTGGTCCACTCTCTTGAATTTTGAATTAAATCATTATTTAATTCAAAATGATTTCTTTTTTCACATTCCTCTATAATTAAATAATTATTTTAATTATTTAATTATTCATTGGCCACCTAGATTAAATATTTTTTTATTATTTAATTTCTCCTATCACCTCTTTATCCGTGCCAATCTTATCTTTTGACATCTCATTTAATCATAGCCCTTGATTGAATTATCTCATAATTCAATCTCAACCCTTCATCCTTATCATTTTCCCTAATTTAGCCCTAACCCTATTTCATACTACAACTTTCAATCTTGGCCATTGATTAAGACATCTTATTGGCATCCAATCTCAACCATTCATTCAAATTTTTCTTTTCTATAAAAACCTTACCCTTGTCATTTTCATTATCTACACATATTATGCAAGTACATGCTGCTAGTGTGAGACAACAATCTTCAATATTTTTCTAGTCACTTGTCATAGGCTTATTATTGCACACTCAAATCTTAGGGAATTATCATATTCAAGCAAAATGGAGAAGTGTAATGGAGGTGAAGCAATGGTGGCATGAAGATACTGTTTTATGTTTTATGTCTTTATGCTTCTTTGTGCTTCATTGTTTATTAGGGTTTGATTTATATGCTTTATTGCATTAACCTTAATATTTCATCCCTGATTACACACATAAGGATGTTTCCCTAATCCATTCCCAAACCTAGCCATTATCCCTCGTGTGATACTTGTCACATGACTACAAATTTTGATCTAAACCCTAATCCTTATTCAATCCTATCCATCCATCAACCAATGCATCTTTGACCTTGATTTCTTTCATTGAAATTATATAAATGGGATGTCTCTCACCCCATTTGAATATCTCTTCTCATGCTACTATTATACTAATAAATTTTCTATCTACTTCCATAGTCTACCTAATCTTCCATTATCGTATTCTCATGTTATCCATTTGATATATCATCATATCAATCACACTATCAAGGTGATGGTTTTATAAGAAACCACATTCTTCCATCAACACATCAAAAGAGAAAATCAAGTGCAACTATGGTGAACTTTACTTTAGTTCTATTTGAGGAAGAAGGGTTTTAGGTGAAGGTATTTTGTGTGTATAGCATTATCTACTATTTTATTTACCTTTAATCTGTTTCTTTTCTTCACATCCTTAATTCAACCATCTATCAATTATATTGTACCTAGCTCCAAAACTAAACTCTATGAAGAGTTACCCATTGAAATATGAGAAGTAGTGTTGTCAAAAAGAGTCTCAAAAATATCATGTGAAAGAGTCATGTGTTGTGAGGCTCTCGAGGTAGCAATCCAACTATCTATGGATGTGTCCAAACCTATAGCTATAATTTCTTATCCTTTTCTAGGTTTGGGAATATCACTATTATTTTTATTCATGGCCTCTTTCAAAATTGCAAGCCTTTGATGACAAAATTTGATGTCATGATTTTGTAATCCATAAAAAGTGCATAGTCCTCTACTTTTCTTCTTTGTTGTGGAATAATGTTTACATGAATTAGAAGAGGATGTGGTTTGCTTATCAATTTTTTTCTTTTGTTTAGATGAAGTTTCATTACCTATAGCTAATTCTACCTTAGATTGTTTAGAAGATTTATTATATTTTCCCTTAGATAATTTGACCACTAGCAATTGACCTTTTGAAAAGGTGATAGAATCCATGGAGAGTAACTTTGATTATTCTCTCATGAGTTTATCATAAAACTCTTCAAATTTAGGCATTATAAATTTTGTTCCAAGTGCATTCATTATAGACTAGAAGGTAGAAGTAAAAACTTGATAAGAACCTTCGAGCTTTGATAGAACAAGAAAGATACATTATTTATTTTATTTTATTTTACCACAACCCTAAAGTCGAGAAAGAAGAGACTTGAATTTGACTGATAAATCTTTGATAAAAGGGAAGGAATTAGGAGACAATGTAGTTAATCATATGTCAGAAAGGTGGGGTAGGATACATATCCATTTTTCCAAAACCGTGAAGATGAACTCAAAAATCTAGACTGGGAGGGACTTAAAGTTCAATCTAGTGTGCTATTTGTCATTCAAAATCTAGAATCAACGCATTTGCAGTTATCTATGAGGAAGGGGATAACAAAATATGAATGGGAGAAGAGGCTTAATGATGTAAAAATTAGAAAAAAAGATATGAATAAGCTCATAATGATTTTTCTCATCACAAAAGGCTATGTTGATGCAGTTGATAAGTTTCATCTTGAATTGGGCACATAACCAAATATGGATCTTCGAACGACAACAGACCGAGTGGCAATGCACATAGCCATCCAATATGGCAATATAGAAGCTACTATTGAGAAGGTCAACAATTTGAATTCAGAGATTTTGGACATGAATCCCTAGTTGTATTTCCATCTACAACAATAGACATTAATTGAACTCATGTTGCCCTGTTGGAGAAAGTATAATTATGGGAAGCACCATTTTGTAAGGGGTTAAAAATCTTATCTGCTCAGGAAGTTGGTTTGTCCAGATGCCATAAGATTTCTTTTCCATATAGCTGATAATCTCTATGTAATTACATATTATATGATATTAATATAACTACAGGCTCTTGCCTTTTTCCGAAAAAAAAAATTATACCAAAAAAGTCATTAAAATTGTTCCACATTTGATTAGAAGTCATACAATTTATAATATCAAATTACAAATTAATGTATACATGGAGGCCAATAATGTGCATTGCCTCATCTAACTTATTCCAATAAAAAAATTATCCATACTCCCTTTTGAATTATATTTGTTGATCCCTGATCATTTTCCATGATCCTTTTGATTGAAGAAGTTGTAGTTCAATTTTCCTAGTGTGAAAATCATGTGGAGTTGACAAATCATTTTTTTAGATCCATACTTGACACACAAAGAGGCAATTAAGTTGTCTTACAAACCCTCCAAATTTGATTATAACTGTGAAATAATCCTTGCCAAAAAGTATGACAAGATTTTATTACAATTGGTACAAGTTGGAAGCTTAAATCAACCATTTATATAACACTGTGATTCTTACATTTTTATTTATAAAAATGGCTATCCAAATCTAAAAATTACATATATAATCGAATCCTTATGGTTTTCTAATATGTTTGATTTTTTTTTTTGCTAAATTTTGATTATAGCCAAGGTGAAATTTATGCCCTATCAAAATTTAATATAAAATATAGACTTTAAAGCCTTAAAAGCTAGTCAATATAGTATAATTTTATAAAATAAACCACACCATAGTGTCTGTGATAGAATAATATTTTTATCAACTATAAATTGGTCAAAAAATGCTTCCTCATTTGTAATTTATAACAAAAAGAAAAAAATGTCCCTTTTTGGTACTTTAAAGAGGCTTGGTGGCTAATGGGTGGCCACAAGGGTTGTGCAACCAGTGGTGCACCCAAAAGCATTACTTATGGTAGAGATCAATAGAGTCAAACATTAGTGACAAAGTAAAATCGTCTCCTCATGGTTACTATGACTATGATTAGAAAAATATTTGTTATGTGGGATCATTAGTGGTCTAAATATTCTATCTTGGTAGTGAATGTAAAATTAATGCTAGAAACTATGAATGGTGGCATCATTGGTGATTTAGGTGTCTATGGGCCATGCTCTAGTGATGAGAGAGGAAATGAATGAAGAATACCCCTAAAATGGAGGGTGGTCATTGTAGACACAATAAAGTTGTGTGGAGGGTGTTGTTGGAAGGTGGAGACCTAAAAATGGGATCCATATGTAAATATTGTGGAGTTGTGTAAGAATGGAGCCACTAATGAAAATAAAACCTTAGTTCATGAATCACTATGAAGTTTGAGAATGATGATATTGAAGAGGTTGGCCAATGTAGGTTGAATAGAGGTCAAAGATGGTCAGTCTCAGAAAGGCCAACCCTACACAAATGCCAAGACTCTTATAGCATGGGCCTAAAGAGCATGTAAATGACCCATAGAAATTAAAATAAAATGGCCAAATAGGCCAAGGTGGCCTACTAGGTAAAATGGAGCTAAAAAATAGGTTGTATAGGCCACACAGTACTTAAAAAATCCTACAAAAAATGTTGACTAGAAAAGTGTAGAGGGTAAATTCAATCGAGGCCCCCTCTATTTAAAAAAATAATATATTTTTTCTGTACACATGATTTTCATAGAAGGTAAGTCACACGGCTATACAATGCAAGGTACAAGGGTGAAAAATAGAAAAAATATGAAGTTACCATTATTGATGAAATGAAAGTTTATTCTTCATTTCTTGAGCCTTCTAGACTCAATGACAATGTATGTTTGGATCCATAGTGCTTTGTTGATAGGGCTAAGTGTTGAACTCATGAAAATATAAGAAGGAACTTGTAATTCATTGCTTTGATAGAGCAACAAATTATGAATGCAATATGATGATGATGAAAATATGAATCACAAATAACAACAATTCAAAACCCACACTCTCACAATCACACATTACTTAAAGTTCAAGATCTTGGCTCAAAAATAACAAGAAAATTCATCATAGCTAAGATCTTGATTTGCTTCATTGTTGGTTGGAAGGTTGCTCTTCAAATTAAAAAACTATGAAAGGACAATAATGATATGATACAATTATAATGCCAAATGCTCAATATAAATGATAACTATGCTTGATAAATGACATGATAATGTTTGAATGCTCAAATTCTTGATAGATTTTTTTATAAAAAGAGTGCTAAGATCATAAGAGTTCTAGGGGGTTTGAATGAAATGAAAGCTTCTTATTTATATGATTCACTTAACATTTGATCAATGGTGGAGCTTAGTTTGCAAGATCAATGGAAAGGAAAATTCAAGATAGGGTAAGACCCAAATTTAAATTTGATGGAGGGAAAGATTAGAAGAATTAATTAAATACATTTCTTTAATTATGTGGTGTGGGAAAAAGGGATCTAGGGTCTAGATCACACTTTCTCCTACATCACAATGGAAGGAACAAAAATGATCAAAAACACCCACTTGGCTACTAACCTCCATGGAAGAGCCAAAATAGTGGATCAGGGTTTTGGTTCTTTTTTAGGGAAAATGGGGGTTGATGATTGATTGTGAAATAAAATTGATTTAACAATGAAAATGTGTACTTAGGTCAACTATTGAATATTAGCAAACTGTTATGATTTTAGAGAAGTACAAAATAGAAACACATAAACTAGTCATAGAATAACAAAGTGCAGAGATAGAGGAACTTGGTATATGAATTTGAGCTCAAACTAGTTGGAAAAGGGCATTGGTGTCCTAGACTTGAAAATGAAAGTCTCAAGAATAAAAAATCAGATCTCAAATGGTCACTATTTGTAGGTTCTCCCTCTTGGACTAAACTTTGAAACTTCATCTATCAATGATTAATTCTACTTTCCCTAATGTGTTGATATAAAAAGACTTGAATGATTGATCTTGCAATTACATCTTCAATCCTTTCCTAAATTCACTTTAGATTTGTCGCCTACACACAAGAGAGGAGAGAAAGGGTTATGCCATATAGGGGTTTTCCTAATTCAAACCATGTTTTGGTGTTTCCACCTCCACAATGGATATGATGATGTAAAGAGTGCTTACCCTTAGTAGGGCAAAGGAAAAATAGTTAAAAAGGAATGATAAATTGACAAGTGATGCAAATTACCACTCAAATATGCCTTCCTTGATGGACTAAAGTAATTATATACTCATTGCCTTCAAGGATGATTGGATGCTTGATTGGAGGTCCTACAAGTGTTAGTACTCACAAAACAAATGAACATAAAACATGAACAAACTCACATATAAACTTGATGCATTGCAATTATGAACCTTGATTGATAATAATTGTTGTAAACTTTGTTAATTCTACTCTTGACTACTTTTTGGGATGCTCATTTGTAATTCCAAATTGCTAGGATTTCAAATGGTGAAAAAGACTTGAATTTATTGCAGTAATTTTTTTCTCACAAAATTAATTATCAAAATCCAAAAAATGAATTGAAATTTATAAATGTCAAAATGTCGACAATAATGTATTTTAAATTGAGCCACAATAAGCTAGACAGGGGCACTAGCACCCTAATCAGACCTATTTTGGGTCTTTAAGTGTCATTATATAAATATTAAATTATATTCCCAATGTTCTTATTTTCCAAATAATATCATAAAATAGACAATTTAATAGCACAAATGGATCCAGGCACATAAGGGGGAGCTAAACCTAGTGTGAAATTGTCAAGGGTGACAATTTATGATGCTACATTTAGCCCCCAATTTAGTGAGAGTATGAACTTATTCTCATGCTCACACTAAAGTAAGGATAATCCAAGAAGGGTTCATTTATTTAACATTGAATAAATAGAACGATATCAGATCTAGGGGATGTGTTAGCCCCTAGGCTCAAGATCCTATGACACAAAAATGCAAGGAAAAAGGAACAAAAACATGTGAGATAAAATGCAACATGAAAAACACAAAGCATACATAATGAAGACACAAAAACAAACATAAAAAAGACACAAAGCAAACATAATGTAAACACAAAGTAAACACATGAAAGGAACAAGGTAAACACACAACAAACACAACACAAACAATAAAAATAAGATATAAACACAAGGTTAGTACACTAGAAATAATTTGAGTCGATAAGGTAAATAGACCTCGGTCTTAAATTTGTCTCAAATACCAAACATCATCCCTTGAATATGATAGACAAAATGGTGCTCCCATAAAGACTAGCAAGCATGTGTTATGCTAGATCACTCATGAGCTACATAGATCCACTGGCTAGTAATATGTGTTATGCTAGGCGTCCATGCAATATGATGGGTTTCATAAGGCTAGCAATTTGTTATGCTAGTTTACTCATGAAACATATGGCTCCATTGGAAATAAGGTTGTGTTATGCTAGGCGGCCATATAAAAAATGCTCAAGTTCATTAAATCAACAAGTTGTGTTATGCTAAATCCATGGAATGTTTTATAAATCATGCCTCAAGGAGCACATAAAATTTTAATGTCATGGGGGACCGTTTAATGTCATGAGGGACAAATCACCTCAGGGGGTGTACAAAAGTTTAAAATCATGGGGGATGAATCACCTCAGGCGGTGTACAAAAGTTTAACATCACAGGGGTGAATCACCTTAGGGGGTGTGCAAAAGTTTAACATCATAGGGGACAAATCATCAACCACACCTCAGGGGGTGTTATAAATAACACCACCACAAAGAGTGTACATGAATAAAATAATGACCACATCTTAGGGAGTATTATGCATAATACCACCACCAAAGGGCACATGAAAAAATTGCAAGGCCACACCTTAGGGTATATCATGCATAATACCACCACTAAGAAGGCACAACATGGATGAATTGCAAGGCCACACCTTAGGGGATATCCTGCATAATACCACCACTAAAGGGGCACACAAAATGAATTGCAAGGCCATACCTTCAGGGATAATACCACAATAAAATGGGAACATAAATGAATTACATTCTTAGAAGATGTTAGAATAGATGAGAGAATATGCCGCCCTTAAATATTAGTGTATTTTAATAGTTTAAGGAGATAATGGATGAAGAGGGGGTCCTTTAGAAATGATACACACCTCACAAGATTAGTTATCCTTTCCCCTCGAGAGTATGGACAAGGAAAACCATTACAGATATTATTGTGTTTCTCCCCATTGATGAAATATGGTTACACAAAATGTTTTGTGTCCAAGCATGGAAATGAGCATTATATGATACTATGAATGCCACATAGTAAGGAGAAACACCATAATAACAAATTTATTATTTTGTATGGATCCACCTTGATGTTGTATAATTGAATTAACCATTGTAGTTTTCTTTTTAAAGCATAACTCATAAGTAGAATGCCCAAACATTTGATGATATGCATAAAAGGACAAATTATATTTTGTTTGTTTGCTAGAGCTTTTATCATGATGAGGTGGAAGGGTGATTGATTCCAACCTCAAAATTGTGCATAATATACACTCTATCTCAGATAAGGGATGTGAAGTGGGGAGTAGGCCATCTCTTCTTAAACAATGAGGTGGTGGTGATGAGGTAGAAGCTGGATTGAATGTCTTATGCAAATGTGGAGGGTATTGGTAACCAAGTCCTACTATAGAGGAATGTGATGTTTGTTCTAAGAAATTTTGAATTTCATGTTCCTTATTTGTATCCAAACTTGTTTAGAAAAGATCTTAAATTATTGACCATAACACTTTTCGAAGTCAATAGGTTTATTGCTAGTTCCGTTTGCATGAGATGGAAAGAGAATGTCATTATTTTAGTATGTGAAGGGGAGTTATTTGTATGTATACATAATGGGAACATGATGAATTATAAATGTGTCTCTTTATGAGAGGAATAAAACATGTCAAGTGAAGGTATGATAGGATTTATAGACTTTTGGCTGAGGTGAGTAGGTAAGATCAGAGGATGTTATATGGATTCTTCATGCTTGGGTGTTATGTTTTTAAGGAGAATGTTGGTCTGAAGGGTAGGTAAGGTATTGTTTAGGGAGCTATCAATAATCTCCTTTGCTTGCACCAAGATATCCATGCTAGGAGGGCATGCATTAGGAGAGAAGGGTACTTGAGATTCATCATTTGTTGGAGAAGCATTACCAAAGGCACAAAATGAAACATCAACTAAGGACTTCAAAGAAGACATCATTTTTCCAAAGAACTTGAACATTTTGAAATATCTTTTACTAAAAATAACACAATTGTATATATATTGAGCTATTATAGAGCAATTCATAGAAATTGGGAACAAATCTAGACAAAAGACTCAAAGAGACTACTATCACTAAAATCTGGTCCAAAACAATTTGGACAAGGATGCTAGCTCCCTAGAGTAAAGGAATTAAATTTCAAAGCTTTAAAATCTAGAATTGAACTATAGTGTTTGAAGACCTAAAATTGCAGAGGTTTATGTTTGGTAATAGATAAATTTCTAGAAATGTATAAAATCCCAATTTTTCTGTGTAAATACACAGTCATGTGTGAAATTTTATATCTTTGAGGTAATGTAATATGCTCAAAAGACAAATTTCATATTATAAATTGTAGTAATTGACTGCACCTACTTTGAGAAATCTGGAAATTGACACTTTATCATTTTGAAATGACAAACACTATGCAAATCTTTACTTTTTCAATGCTTTTCAACAAAATATGTATGCATAAATGACAAATTCAATTCTTTTAAGTGGAATTTAGATTTTAAAATGACCTGATTAATATTTCAGAGGGTTTTTAAAGTGCAAAAAGCATTGGGTTCACCAAAATATGATGCAGGAAAAAGGGATTTAGGGTCTAAATCACAATTTTTGCTACATCACAATGGAAGGAACAAAAAATGATCACAAGCACCCACTTGGCTACTAAACTCTATGGAAGAGCCAAAATGGTGGATCAGGGTTCTGGTTCTTTCTTTGGGGGAAATAAGGGTTGATGATTGATTGCTAATTGACTTGATTTGATAATGCAAATGTGTACTTATGCCAACTATTGAATTACAACAAATTGTTATGATTTTAGAGAAGTATAGAATAGAAACACAAAAACTAATCATAGAATAATAGAGTGCAGAGACAAAGGATCCTGACATATGGATTTGAGCTCAAATTGGTTGGCCAGGGGTGTTGGTGCCCTAAATTTTGAAATGTAGATCTTGTTGCATTAATGGTTGTTGTTGCACCAAAAGATCGACTTGTTAATTCTCAATACAACCGCTAGAGTTAATGAATCCATGGGAGGCAATTAAGCCATGTCACGAACCTGAGCGTTGCATTGCACATCACAAGGAGACCAAGGGAACACACCCTGCAACAATCCCCCCAATGCAAGCAAGAGGTTCGAACCTGTGACCTGGGATCTTATACCAATTGTTGCACAGACAATTTATGTTGCACCAAAAGATCGACTTGTTAATGACTGATACAACCACCAGAGTTAATGAATCCATGAGAGGTGGTTAAGCCATGTCATGAACCCGAGCATTGTGCTACACAACATAAGGAGACTTTGGGCACACACCTTGTAATAGATCTTAGGAATTAGAAATCAGATCTCAGATGGTCATTGTCTGTAGATTCTTCCCTTCTAGATTCAACTTCAAAACTTCATTTGTTGATGATTAATTCCACTTTCTCTAATTTTTTGAAATAAAAAGACCTAAATGCTTGATCTTGCAATTAGGTATTTAATGCTTTCCCAAATAAACTTTATATTTTTCACCTACACAAAAGAGAGGAGAGAAAGGGTTGTGTCGTATAGGGGTTTGCCTAAGTCAAATCCCGTTTTGGTGTTTCCACCTCGACAATGGCTATGATGATGTAAAGAGTGCTTACCCTCGGTCGGGTAGAGGAAAAATGGATAAAAGAAATAATAAATTGATAAGTGTTACAACTTACCACTCATATTTTTCTTCCTTGATAGGCTGAAGTTATTATACTCATCACCTTCAAGGAGAATTAGATGCTTGATTGGAGGTCCTACAAGTATTAGTACTCACAAAAAAATAAACATAAAACATGAACAAACTCACATATAAAATTGATGCATTGTAGTTATGAATCTTGACTGATAATAAGTGTTGTAAACTCTGTTAATTCTACTCTTTGACTGCTTTTTAAGATGCTCAATTGTGATTCTAAATTGCTAAAATTTCAAATGGTGAAAAAGACTTGTATTTATATTTTATAAGAGCGAATTTTCACCCCATGTGCAAATCCCCTTTTTTCCTTTGTCCACTTTAGAAAACCAAGTTCAGAGGCTTAATTCCACCTAAGCCCACTGCTTGCATCACACTTGGCACCTATTTTGAGTGTCGATGGAGGTGTTTCTGTCAAGGACGCCCATGTGGCGCATAGACGTCCACACGGTGCGCTTACGTCCTTGACAGATTCTCGCATCTGGAGCTTGCAGAGGTGTTACACTTCCCATTGGGGGTTGATTTGTAACGCCCTCCTTGACCGACCAACCTAAATATGTTTGTTTTCTTCCTCATTCCTTCATATTCAATCCTTGAACTTGCATTTGGAGGTTGGAGAGATCTCTTCACCACTTCTGGACTTCATCCACAAGCTTCACATCCTCTTCCAAGCATTCTAGCAAAACACTTTACACTTCATAGCAGCAACATCAACACTCCACTACGTCAGTAGAGCAAGTGTGGAACAAAACACCATTGCAGCAAAGGCTTGAGTTCCTCTCATTTTCTCCCCCATTAGCCTTGAGCGCTCTTGGTGGAGGTGGTAAGCTTTCACTCCTCTCCTCTATTACTTGGTTGAGTAGCATAACACTATTTTGTAGTGCTTTAGTGCTCTTTACTTCATTTCTACTTTTCTCTATCTATCTGGCTGTCCGTGGAGGTGGGAACACCAAAACAGGGTTTGATTGAGGCAGGCCCCTATACAACCACCCAACAATTTCTCTCTTCCTCTTGTGTGCAGGTTTTGAAGACATTCATTTGGTGGAAGCTTCATCACTCGCACGGTCGTAAGTATTTCTTTCCTTTCTTCTTCTTATCTTTATTGGTTCTACTTCATCTTATTGTAGTTCTATTGCATTCTATTTCTTTATCACGTTCTGAAATTCTCAGTAATTAGGATAGAAGTAGTCACTTAGTTGTTTTCTGTGGTAAACTCGGTCTCTGGTCTGTACGAGACGCCAGCGTGCCTTTGAGACTCCAGCATGCCGTGTTGTCGTCTGCTTTCTGTGCTGATGTCCTTTGGCTGAGAGCCTATCAGTTTGTCCAGAGAACCTCTATGACCTGCTCTTTCAGATTCTAGAACTCTCACCATTGTTCCATTGAGGTAATATTGGACAGTTCACCTCATAAGGATCTCTGAGTGAAGAGAACTCGTGAGTAGCGAATCCCCTTATATCACATATATGCATTAATTTGTTTTCACACACGTAGACTAGAGCAGGAGAGGTTAGAGTTTTGAATTGATTATTTTACATTATTATTTTAGAAAAAATGGTGTCATGATGACATTGGCTTTGGATGTGACAATGTATTAGCATGGTGTTGCTTTGTTGTTTGAAATGATCTTTCTATGGATATGTGGGTACTTGAGTTTCATATCCCCTGTGCCTTCTTAATTAAAGTTGCAACTACTATCTACACAACACATTTTTTCTAAGCCACCACCTTTCTTCACTCCTCAACACATTTGGTTTTAATGGTTACTAATTACTTTAAGTCACATGTGTAGGTGACAACTTTCTTCATTGCATTTTTCTAGCCGAGGTACTGCTTCAGGTCTTGTGTGTACTATAAAATTTGTGCCTTTGGTGTGGCTATCTTTGGCCATTATTTATATGAAATATGGGTTCTTTCTTCGGCAAAAACTTGGCTCGTGTTTCTCCTCCTTGGTGCATATTCTTCTTGCAATGATGGCTTCTGATTTCTGGGTTTATGTCCCTTGAAAATTTTGGGAATTGAGGGATTCTCTTCCCTTTTCAAGTGGGAAGCTCAGGAATACTTTCAAGTTCGGATGTGTGAATGCGAAGGTTTCTATCAGGCGGGTGGTTGGCAAGGTTCGGCTCTATCAATATCCTTATGCTCTCCCACACGAGGTTGCATCCATGTTTCTCTCTAATCTCATGGATGTTACTCACTCTTTGGAATTGGTGAAATTCTTGGTCGGTACCTATATCTTGCCTTTGGTTTTCAATTTCTCTAATCTTTCAATGGCTCTAGACAATTATTATCTTTGCTTGGGCTTCTATTTGGTGGGTGGTTTTCTCCATCGTTGTGATGTTATGGCTCACTCAGCTCACAATGTCATTCTTTAGTTGTTTGTTAACTACATTATCAATGATAAATCTTATGTTTTTAATGCTTAGTTGAATGTTCTTCACCAACATGTGGGTGAGGAAGTCTATTGTAATGTTGTTCATTTCCTAGTTAAACATGTAGATGATCCCCATTCCTGCATGCCTTTTCCTTTGATTTCTAAGCTTGCTAGCTCTACTGAAAGTAGTGTTGATTAAATGGTATCTATAATTGCACATATCTCCTATGCATTTAAAATGATGTAATATTTTTTTCTATATAATATATTTTATAGTGGCTTTGCCACTTTTACCCAAAAAATCTGTTTTCACACAAAATTAATTATCAAAATTTGATAGATGAATTTAAATTTATAAATGTTAAAGTACCGACAATAATATATTTTAAATTGGGCCAAAATAGACTTGATAGGGGTGCTAGCAACCTAGTCCAGACCTATTTTAGGTCTTTAAGTGTCATTAAATAAATATTAAATTATACTCCCAATTTAATTTTGAGTTTTCAAAGATGATCACAAAACAAGCAATTTAAGAGCACAAATGGGTCCAGGTAAATAAGGGGGAGCTAAACCTAGTATGAAATTGTCAAGGGTGACAATAAATATGACACTACAAATTCAAAAAATAAATAAATATTAATTATTTATTTTAGAAGAAAAAAGAGTTTCTTATTCTCGGGGATGAAGAGGATGGTATCTAGGTCTGCAACTTTGTGGGCTGAGCTAGGGCATTCAAGCCCTAGCTCGTGATCGATCATCTTTTTCTCCTGCACTAATTGGGTAGGGTCTTCTTGTGCTTACAGGGGGGTTAGATCATTTTTTCTGCTATTTGGATTGAATCCTGGGGTGTGTGGCCTAAGTTTGTTTTGGGTATGCATTTCTTTGTGCACTCGGGGGTGTCCTTGGCGCCCTATGTTGTACGACCGCTTTTGGGTTTTTTGTGGTGGTGCATTCTCATGTATGCTTGGATTTGGACGGAGTGGGGCTGGTGTTATAAGGTACGCGGGGTGTAAAGAGCACACTACTTTTTTCTCTCTATGTGGTGTTTCACTCTCCTTGTTTGGTGCGGGTGTGGGTGGGCTCGTGTGGTGGGTGTTTGTGTAGAGAGAGGTGGGGGGGAAGTGGTGTGTGATTCCCCCACCCAATACCACTTGGTGTTTTTACATACCCATCTAGGGCTTGATGGCCTTATCAAAGGGTGAGACATTTGGGGTGTCTCCCGATATGGACTTCCGAGCAGTGATAGGCTCGAAGTCTTCGAATCAAGGCATGAAGACTTTTGAAAATAATTTATTTACTCCAGATACAGGGTTTGTTGGAGCGAGTTCATTTAATGGTGTGCAAATCACAAAGATTAACGACTGTCTCGAGCGCTGCAAGGAGAGGCCAAAGCTATTCATTCTGCTTGAGATGGTTGTTGAAGATATTGAATATTATTCAAATCACTCCTTATATTACAAATTTTTGGGGATGAGGGCTTTGCTGCAATTTTTGGAGTCTTGGGCCCAGAGGACTTGGGCACTAGAGGGAGAAATGGACATCATGTTGTTGGCCAATAGTTACTTATGGTCACTTTTAATTGCATGGATGATCATAATAGAGTCTTTGTGGGTGGCCCTTATTTCCATAACCAGGTGGGGTTGTTTATCAAGCTATGGCATGTTGGCTTTATCCCCTCTGAGGAGTTTCCAAATCGTGTTCCAGTGTGGGTTCGTTTACCTCAGTTTCCAGTGGAATCTTGTCGGGAGGATACTTTGCAACTGCTTGCTTTGCTACTTGGAAAACCAATTGGATCTTCAATCCCAACCTTAGGAAAAAAGGTAATGAATTTTACCTATATTTGTGTTGAAATTGATTTTAGTAAACCTTTGCCCAATGTTGTGGATATGTGTGCAGGATTTCTCTTGGGTGCAACAATTGGACTATGAGACTCTTCCTTTCCACTATCATCTATGTCATGAATACGATCATTTGTAGCATAGATGTCCAAGATCTAAGCCTATGGAGTCTCAGCCTTCACAACCTCCTCACAACTCCCCTAGGGATAATAAGGGGAAGGGCCTTGCCCTTGGTGAGGTGGTTGGTGCAGATGGTTTTGTTTAGGTCAAGGTTCATAACAAGAACTAGGGTCAAAACAGGACCTTAAAGGAAAGACAAGATGAGGATACTTTAACAGGTTTGAGGTATTGAATGATCTCAGCCAGTAGGAAGTGAACTTGGGATTGATGAGTTTGGATCAGGGGATTGTGGGTTCAACTCAGGAGGGAAATATTTTTGGTGCTTCTATGGATCCATAGGGTGATGATACTTTGCACATGGATGCAAATCATCAGCTGGTGGTTTTAGTGGTGTTGGTTCCTTCAGCTGGAGCTCCAAAAGGTGGTGGGGATTCTTCTCATTCTGGGTGGATTGTGGGTTTGGATGCGGCTAGGAGCAGCAAACCTTCTCCTTAATTAGGCCTTATGCAAAGGGATCTTAAGAAGGGTGGGGCAGAGAAATCTACCAAACTTGGTAGAAATAAGGATCTGGAAAAGATTAAAATGATGGATGAGACTTTGGTGGAGTCAGGGTTGGTAAAGACTCTAGATTCTCACTTTTTGAGCCCCTTGAAATGATTATTTTATCGTGGAATGTAAGGGGCTTGAACAACGGCCCTAGAGAAAAAGCAGTTCATAATTTGGTTATAAATCATGGTCCTCATGTTCTTTTTCTGCAGGAGACCAAGCTATCAATTGAGACTATGTTCAGTTTGGATCCTAAGTTGTGGAGGAATGGGGAACGCCAGTGCACTGGTGCCCATGGGTCTTTAGGGGGTATAGCTTGTTTCTAGAACCCGCGGAAGATCTATCCTCTTTGGTGGTTGTCTTCTAAGTTTGCTATGTCTATGATTGCTTCTAGTTTTGAGACAGGGGAGGTTTTACTCCTTTCTAATATCTATGGTCCCACATTAGGTTTGTCCACAATCTGGCTCATTTCCATCCCTGAATTTTGGCTGGAGATTTTAATGCTATTTTTGAGTTGGCTAAAAAGTGTGGCGCACAACGAGGCTAGATCCCTCTGTGTTGCTTTTACACAATAACATTGATGCTTTGAATTTAGTTGATATTAAGCCCAGTAATGGTTAGTTTACTTGGAACAATCGTAGGGTTGGGGAAACCGATATTGCTAAGAGATTGGATCGCTTTCTGGTTTCCTGTTACTGGGTTGGTGGTATGTGGTCTTCTTGTTCTGAAATATTAGATTGGAGAGGATCCGATCATTGGCCTATCAAGCTTTCTATTGTGTCAACTCATGTGCCTCGTTCTCCTTCTTTTAGATTTCAGCTCATGTGGTTGCGGGACCAATCTATGTATGATTATGTGGTTGATTGGTGGAGGAGTGGTAGACTTGCTTATGGTACAACAATGTATACCTTTGCTAAATTACTTCAGTATGTGAAATATAAGCTCAAGTGTTGGAATCATCAATGCTTTGTGAATGTCTTTCATGCTAAGGCAGCTGCTTAGGCTAAATTGGATGGTATCAGAGATTGATAAGGGAGGATGGGGTGACTAAAGAATTACTTTAGGAAAAAGCTCAGGCTTTGAAAGCTTTGGAGGAGTGTGAGCTGCGGGAGGAAATGTATTGGAAGCAAAAGGCCCAGATAGAGTGGCTTCATAAAGGGGATAAAGATATTGCTTTTTTCTTCAATTCGACGAAAGCTAGGAGGCACGACAATTCTATCTCTGCTTTGGTGAATGATAGGGGTGATCAGCTCTCCTCCTTTCCTGAAATATCAGGTGAGGTGATGTAGTACTTTTCCTCTCTTTTTTAGGGAAGACTCACATGGGGGGTCTCCTAAAGAAGCCCAGGTTCTTTCTTGCATTCCCCCTCTGGTGTCTAGAGAAATGAATGAACTACTTATGAATGATATCACACTTGAGGAGCTAGAGGGGACTATTTTCCAGATGAAGAAAGGGAAAGCCCCTAGTCCTGATGGCTTTCCAGTGGAGTTTTTCCAAGAATTCTAGGATATTATCAAGTTGGACCTATTGGCGGTTGTTCAGGAATCTCAGCGGAATAAGAAAATGTTAAGGGATTTAAACTCTACCTTTCTTGCCCTCATTCCCAAGTGTGATGGGGTAGAGAGGTTAAGTCAATTATGTCCCATTTCTCTTTGCAACATAATTTATAAAATTATCTCTAAGCTTATCGCTAACAAGTTAAAAAAGGGTCTTAAAGAGTTGATTTATGAGGAGTAGAGTGGTTTTGTTGAGGGTAGGAAAATTCTAGATGGGATTGTTATTGCAACTGAGTCCATTCACTCTATGGCCAACTCCAAAGATAAGGCAATGTTCATTAAGTTGGATATAACTAAGGCTTATGACAGGGTTAGGTGGTCCTTCCTTCAGAAGGTTCTCAATGCTTTTGGTTTTGGGGAAGAATGGATCCAATGGGTTTTGAGCTGTGTTACTTTAGTTTCTTTCTATGTACTTATTAATGGGGAACACACTAAGTTATTTGATGCTTCTAAGGGGATTCACCAGGGAGATCCCATGTCTCTGTATTTGTTTCTTCTCCTTGTTGAAGGTTTGGGGAAATTGATTAGAAGAAATGTGGAGGTTGGTCTCATCCAGGGTTGGCGATGGAGTGTTGACTTGCCTCTGTAGTCTCACTTGCAGTTTGTGGATGACACTGCTCTGATGAGCATGGCTACAATGAGAGAAGTTGTTAATATTCACAGGGTGTTGGATGTTTACCTGATTGCCTTGGGTCAATTGATTTATGAAGATAAGTCTTCCATCTTCTTCTTCAATACTCTGGGCACCATTCAATAAAGGATTGCTCAGACTTTGAGATTTCAGATTGGGGCTCTCCCTTTGACCTATCTTGGTATCCTCATATCGGATGGTAGATTGCCCAAGGAGTCTTGGTAGAATATTTTGGATAAATTTCAAGTGAAATTTAATCACCAGACTCATCGGTGGTTATCTTTTGCTAGGTGTGTTCAGTTAATTAAGTCTATGGTGCATGCTTTTCCCATTTATAGATGCATGCTCTAGGTTGCCCCGACGGGGTTTCGTTAAGGAGTTAGATTCTGTTGCAAGACAATTTTTATGGGCTGGTTGTTTGGTGTCTTCCAAATGGAGTCTGGTTAGATGGGAGGTTGTTTATAGCCCAAAGTAGTATGGGGGTCTTGGTTTATGATAGTCAGATTTGATTGGGGTGGCTTTGGCTGCGAAGTTGTATTGGTGATGGTACATTGAATAGGATAAGATTTGGGCTAGGATTCTATCTCAGATGTACTTCTCATGGATCCCTTAGCGTGATATTCCTCGCTATCCCCTTGTTGGGAAAGGTTCAGTGATTTGGGGTGCTCTCAAAAAAGGGGCTGCTTGTATTAAGGAAGGCTTATTTTGGATTTGTAAGTAGGGGATCAAGGCTCATTTCTGGTCTGATTCTTTGGATGGCTCTTCTCCAATCATCTCTCAGTTTCCTAATTTGTTGAATCTTTTCCAGATATTTTTGAGGCTGGTTGGTCATAGGTGAGTGATTTTAAATCCTTTTCTTCTTGCGGGAAACCAGAGGTGGCAAGATGGAAGTCTCCTAATGCTTGGCCAGATGTTGGTTTGCATGAGGAGTGTGTTGAGCTGCATAGTATCCTTTCTAGTCAACGATGTAGTCCCCTCTAGGAGGATGATGTGCTTGCTTGGTCTCCTAATCCTAAGGGTGTCTATACTGTTGCCTTTGGATATCAGGTGTTATTATCTCATAGGATGGATGGGGAGCAAGTTAAGTGGCAGAAGAAGGTCTGGAACAAGTTCTTCTATCCAAAGTATAGTTACTTTATCTAGATGTTGGATTGGAATACCTGTTTGACCTGGGATAATATTCGAAAGAGGGGCTTCCAAGGCCCTTCTATCTATGTTTTGTGTGGGGCGGCCGAGGAAGACTCTACTCACTTTTTTTTCCACTGTCCTTTTGCTATTCAGATTTGGAATTTTTGGTGGGATGTTTGGCAGAGCCCCTGTGTTCATGCTTCCTCCTCGATTGAATTTTGGAATGGTGTGGGTAAGCCTCCCTCTATAGCTTCTTTCTTGCAAGAAGTGTGGTTTGGGGGGCCTATCTTCATGTTGTGGAAAATTTGGTTAGAATAGAATCAATGGATTTTTTGTGGAGAAGAAGTTGGTGCAACAAGTCTGGCAGAGAATTTTGGGCATGATTCAAGAGACGGTGGAGGCTAAGTGTGATGTGAGTTTTCCTTTAGAGAAATGGGTTGCTGAGGTGGTGGAGAGATTGGAGATTCAGGGGTTGTCCGTGACTTCTGCATGTGTCAGGAGAGGATGGAAGGAAAAGCAAAGTATTCATAGGGTTGGTAAGTGGCAGCACCCTCCTAATGGGGTTCTAAAGATTAATATTGATGGTTCCTCCAGGGGAAATCTTGGGCCTGCAGGTATTGGGGGCGATTGGCAGGGATTCTTCAGGCTTGGTGATTTTCTTCTTTTCGGTCCATGAGGGGATGCAGACTATCAAGATGATGGAAGGGTTGGCAATTCTCTATGCCTTTGAGAGGGCTCATGCTTTGGGGTGGAGAAGGATTATATGTGAATTTGATTCCCAGGTCTTGATTAATTTTCTCATTGAGTGGAAAGTGGTGGGTTTTAGTTGGCCATGATTGTGCAATAGATTTTGCAGGTTAGTTCGTTGATGGAAAGGGTGAACTTTGTTCATATTCTAAGAGAGTGGAATAGGGATGTTGATTGCTTGGCGAAATGGGCTTTTGAGCATTTAGATGGCAGGAGAATAGAGGAGTGGGAGTTGGTTCCTCTGGTGCTTTGCCAAGATTTGGAGAGAATTCTTGCTGAGGATAGGGAGGGTTATGGTGATGGTTGACTTTGGTCTTGTTTGTTCTTTTGTTTTTGTTGTTTCCTAGGACTTTGGTCCTTTGCTCTCATTGTAATGTTCCTTTATGATTTTAGAAGAAAATATGATTTAAATAAATTATTTTAATTTATTTAAAATATGAGTGTTAGCTAATTAAATAATTTTTGAAATTTATTTAGTTATAGAATAAAATATTTAATTTAACTAAATTATTTCTAATTTATTTAAAAAATGAGTGTTAATTAATTAAATAATTTTTGAAAATTATTTAATTATAGAGGACCAAAAATAAATTGAATTTAATTTTAATTAATGTTGGAGGGAAAATGATAAGTGATGAATTAATTAAATAATGAAAAATTATTTAATTAATATTGATATGATAAAAAGATTGATATAATTAAATAATTAAATTATTATGGATGAAAAGAGGAAAATGTTAAAATTATTTAATTAATATAGATAGAAGAAATGATAAGGATAATGATGAAATGATAAGATGAAAATACATTAGTCATTTTTAAGTGTCTACATTTTACCCCTCTTTGAGATAATTTATTTTAAAATGTTGTTTCAAAGTCAAAGATTGATAATATGTCCTAGTAAAGCATGAGATATAGAATATGATGCCCCCTCAGGAGATCAAGCAAAAAAATTAATTTTCTAGTCATGCTCATGACAAGAAGGATTATTTATGATGTTATTTATGATGATGATGATAATTTAAAACATCTATGCATATATATGTTATGATTTATGATATATCATTATTACACACATGTTATGTTATGATACTATGATGTATACTAACACTTGTGAATGTAGTGAAATCAATCTCCTGCAAGGATCAAATATCAAAATGAAACCTATAAAGAGAATATGCAACTAAAGTCAATATGCAAAGTGCAAAGCAAGCAAAGAGAATGACACACATTATTACTTTGAAGAGGAACCTTAGCAAGTGGATGAAACTTATCATTTACCCAACTTGCATACACACAACATACATGAAAATATAAAAAGAAGGAAAATCATGTCCAAACCCAAGTTGCTTTAAACACATTAAGATATAGGCCCTCATCGAGAAAAAGGGGGTCAAAAGAAAGTCAAACATGCACATAAAGACACTTGTACTTTGACCCAAGATGCTCTACGCATATTAGGATGGGATTTCATCGAGAAAATGGGATAGATAAGATAAACACAAGAAAGAAAAATAAAAGTAATTGAGAAAAAAAATCAACAACCAACATATCTCTTGCCAAAATTATAAGTTGAGTTTGATAGATAAGGCCCATTGTAGAAGGATGCATCCTTATGAACTTAGATTTATTTTGATAATGCCCATTGTAGGAAAGATAATTTTTTTAGGACATGATAACATTTTTTGTATTGATACTAAAATAAACGCAACAAGCTATGCAAGCCAAAGGTGTTGGGAATTTATGTTAGTGTTCACATGTTAGTGTGAGGTAAAGTGAGTTAAAATTAATAACTCACATAGTTGTGAATGTTAGGAATATTTGTTAGGTTAGCTAAGTCATATGTATAGATTTATTTTGGCACAAAAAGCTCACACACTAGTTTAGATTCAGAAACATCAAAAGCCAAAATCAAAAGTTTATGTACTAAGAACTCATAATGATGAGTATTATGAGGCATATCCAAAAGAGTTCCAATAGTAGCCATAGCATATGCATCTTTGTTATTTAACCTTGGGATTTTTTCAAAGATGATAGTTGAAAAATATTGTTTAAAATTGTCTATCATCCTCTTATAGGGGAGATTTTTTTCATCCTTTGTTTGATAATCATCATTTACTTTCCTTATGAGCAATTGTGAATCTCCATAAACTTGAAGTTCCTTTATTTTCCATTGAATTTTCATTCTAAGACCAATGATTAAAATTTCATACTCTTTAGTATTGTTTTTGCAAGGGAAAGAAAGTATATATGATTTTGGGATACAATCAACTTGTGGAGTGATAAAAATAATTTCAACACCAAATCCATGTTGAGTTTGAGAGACAACAAAAAATAACTTCCATAAGCATGAAGAGAAAATGTCAAAAAATGTCTCACCTGGAAATTTTGAAATAATGGGATGATCCACATCTGAAGGTGCATCCTCTAGTTGATTTGTAACAATTTTTCCTTTGATATCCTTACAATCCACATAATGAATGTAAAATTCACATAGCATGATGATTTTTTTTGTTATAAGACCAATTAGAGTAGCCTTAGACAAAAGGTACTTTAAAGTATCCACCTTAGAGATGATCTTTGTTTGATGATTAAGTATACAATGTCTTAACTTTTGTGATGCAAAAATATAGCTAATCATGCCCTTTCTATTGGAGTGTAATTAAGATCATACCCAACCAATGTATGATTAATATAATAGATATCTCTCTCCTTTTGTGTATCATCATGTTGTGGGAGAAGAGCACCTAATACAACTGTAGTAGCTGAGATGCATAATGCTTCCCTTGAATAGGTGACATTAACATTGGGGATGAGGTCAAATAACCCTTTAATTATTGAAAAACTTGTTGACACTTCTCATCCCATTTGAATGAGACATTTGTATACAAAATATGAGTGAAAGGTTGATACTTATTTGTCAGTTGAGCTATGAAACACCTAATTGATTGAAGTTTTCCTTGAAGGCTAGGAAATTGCTTAATATTAGTTGGAGGAGGCATGCCAACTATAACTTTAACTTTAGTAGGATCCACTTCAATGCCTCTATGGGAAACAATATACCCAATACATTTCATAGAAATTACATTAAAGACACTTTTTTGGGGTTTAATCTCACTTTATATTCTTCTAATATATCGAATATTATTGCAAGGATAGCTGAATGAGAATCTCTTGTGACAGATTTTGCTAATAAATCATCCATGTAATCTTCCATGATACTATGAAAAAGGTCATGAAATATTGTTGTCATTACTCTTTGATAGGTAGCCCCTACATTTTTTAAACCAAAAGGCATAACATTCTAACAAATGTTCCCAAAGGGCAAGTAAAAGTTGTTTTGTGCTGATCTTTAGTAACGATACAAATTTGATTATAACCAAAAAATCCATCCATTAAGGATAACATTTCATGCCAAACTATTAAATCCACAATCATGTTTATGTTGGGTAGAGGAAATCATCTTAAGGACATGCCTTGTTTATGTCTCTAAAATATGTACATATATGGATGCCCCTGGTGGGTTTATTAACTATAACTAGATTGTAAACCCACTCAAGATAGTCAATATATCTAATGAATCCAACATCCAACAACTTTTGAAGCTCTACCTTGACTAATAAGGCTACTTAAGGATGCATCTTACAAAGTTTTTTTTTCCTGGCTTTGCATTGGGAAAAAATGTCAAATGATGAACTACCAACTTAGGGTCAAGGCCTGACATGTCCACATAAGACCATGTAAAGCTTATAGTTCTATTTTTAAAGAATATTGTGAAGTATCCATTCCCTTGTGATGATAAATATGTTTAAAATATGTGATCTTATGATTTTTAGTTGTACCCAAGTTTTTTTCTTGTGACTCTTCTATCAGGATAGAGGATTTTTCTTGATACTTAAGCATGATAGGAAGGTCAAGGTTCCCATTTTCTTCTTCAAATAATGATAGAGCATGCTTTCCCTTAGAATTTTTTTTTATAATATTCAATTGTTTGTTGTGAGTGAGGTTTTGAAGTTTCACCAAAATATGCTTTCTCATCAAGCTCAATTACAAAACCAACTTTATGATCTCTCAAAGGTGTAGTTTCTCTTAATCCCATAAAAAATTGCAATGGCCTCATCAATTTGGAATGTATCTAGAACTAAAAAACTTTTTTGATCCCAATATATAAGCTAAGGATGAATAAGTGAAAGCTCTTTAGATTATGATGATGATGAAGTAAATGAAATGGTTGATAAGGTGTAAATGGAATGTTCTTGAAATAGATTTGTGATATGTGTGGAGTCTTGAAAGGTATCCTAATTAGGAGTTTCAACAATAAAATAAGCCTTGGATTCTTTAGTTAGACTAGATTTTAGCTTAAAAGGTACCTTATTAGGAGAATTATATCCAAGTCCTTCATCATTATTTCTTCTTGTGATAGATACATGCTCAATGATTCCTTATTCTTGATGACCTAGGCCTTTACCTTGATAACCCATATTCTTAATTATTCAAAGGCCTTTAGGATAATTTTCCATAGGTAGAATAGGTAAATGATCCTCTTCATCCTTATAACCATGTTGAGACATTATATTCAATGTTTTGTTTTCCCAGTCCACCCTAATGCAAGAATGTGGTAGATTTAGATTTAATAACCATAGTTGATATATCTTGCATAGGTTTAGGTCTACCATATATTTTAGGTGAAAGAGGAAGTTGGCTCACAAAGAAAGCTTGTTTCATGTTATATTCTCTTACAAAGTATAAAAAGTGAAGCACTATGAAGGATAATCAAATCCTTCAAGGACCCACATTTCAACCCTCCACTTAGGTAAGCCTTTAGGTAACTATGACCTTCAAGTTTAACCATTAATTAATTAAATGTGTTTTAATAGAGCACAAAAATTATCTTGACTCTTTATACTTTAGAAACCAAAAGTATAGATCATAGAGATCTTTTGGACAACTCGAAAAACTCTTTGTCTAGGAATAATGTGTGACTATCAAATGATAGCGCGTAGTGCTAGTGTCCCATACAAATAGAAAACAAAAACTGTGAGAGAAACATGAAATATTTTGTATAGTATTTTAGATGTGAAAGTGTGTGAAATGTAAATACATAAGGAATATGAAATGACATAAACAAAGATGTTAAGTGAAACTTAAATGAAATAACAAGGTAGAGTTTAGTGTATCACCAAAGATCTCCAATGAATTCAATTATTTCCCCAAGCAACTTCTCCATCTGTACCTATACACATTAGACCAAAGAGTTGGGTGGTTGTATAGGAGTTTGCCTTAGTCAAACCCCCATATTAGTGTTCCCACCTCCATGGAAAACTTTAGACAAGATGATAGACATAAATATAAAGAAATGTAAATGATAATATGTTAATGAGAAAAAGATAATATGCTGAATGTAAAATCTTGAAGAGTTACCACTCCGAAGCATAGAAGCAAAGTAGCTTGTTGGTGTAGTGAAGAAGTAGCAAGAGTCTTCAAGATGACAATGACCTCTTTGGATGAGAGTGATGGAGCTTTGCAAGATATTCTTGTGTTCGCATCAATGGTAGAACAATGGAGATTAATCTAAAAGCTATGAAAGAGTTCTTTGAAAGATATGTGTAAAGAAGAGAGATGGAGAATGTTGTGAATGAGAAAGAAACAAAATAGAGGAAGTGATGTGAATGCTCAAGAAGTGTTATAGAATGTTAGAATTGTGTGTGTAGTTCAAAAGATAAAGATTGAATCCTCAAGAAAGGTCTTTTTGGTCCAAATTGTTAAGAATTTGTAGGCAGGTATAGAGGATATGAACTACCATTTATATGTAGATATTAAATACACAATGAAATATTGAAACAAAGGAATGAACAAATACATAAAACAACAAGACAACAAAGGTTTTAACGTGGTTCACCCTATTCACTAGCTACATCCACCAACAATAGTCCTTTTATTATTTAAACTTCTAGCAAATGAATTTACATTAAGTTGCAACAATAGTTACAACTTGCATCAATGAATTAAATCATTTTCACTACTCTGTTCACTCATGCACAGTGCTATGTGCACCCAATGCAATATTTGCATTAATGAATCACTACCCAAGCACTATTCCACATGACTTGTAGCAATCCACACACTCTATAACACCAAATCCATGCAAAAGAATGCAACCAAAACCAAAACATGACTATACAAATCCATGACCATTGGTTTTCCAATTCGTAGCAAACAAAACCGTTCAACTTTTGGGCAGTTTCATAATTGTTTATAACTGAAATTCAAATGATAACATGCAACAAAAATTCCTTTTATTAAAACTAACCAAATTTTTCTTTAGGGGTTCTACCCCCGAGCCCCTGAACCCCCGCCATGGCTCTACCCCAGGCCCTTGTCAAGGGGGGTGGTCACCTCAAACCCTGCAAGAGGGGCTCCACCCCCTTCCAATTCCCCCATTGATTGATTTTGGGGGAAAACATGTTGAATAAAGTGGGGAAAATGTAAACTTTGAGTCTGATCGAGCTCCATATTACAATAATCTCCCACTTGAAGTTTGATTAGACTCCACACCATAATATCTCCCACTTGGAGATTGATCATAACATCACTGCTCTTGTAGCTCCCACTAGAAATAAGCACCGTGGACCTTGTTGTTTTGATTTGATTATTTTCAATCTTGAAGGCCAATCAAAGCTGAAGAGGAGCTCAAATTCTCCCTTGTAACCACCTTTGTAAACATATCTGTCAGATTGTCATTTGAATGTATCTTTTCCAACCTTAACCGTCCATCCTCCAACACCGACTGAATGAAGTAATATCTCAAATGTATGTGTTTGGTATTCAAATACAAGGCATAATTCTTTACAAGATGAATGACACTTTGGTTTTTTGTAAACAAATAAATTTCATCTTATTGTTTTCCCAATTCTTCCACAAAGAATTATAACCATATCATCTCCTCGCTTGCCTCTATTGTAGCTACATACTTTGCCTATTGGGAATAGTATGCCATTTAATTGTAATCCTAAACATATTTCATGTATCTCCTAAGTCCTTGGAAAGTGTTCCCCAACACTAGGATTAGAAAGAGATTAAATTCGAAGGAAATGAACATGTAAATTGACATTTGTGATTATTCTTGAATGATAGGAACATGTGGGGACATCCAAGAAGAGCTCCTACAAAATAGGAGCACATCAGGCGCCCACATGGAAGGTGGAACCCACCTTGCTTAAGTTAACTGTTTGGAGGATTCATAACTCTTTAGTAATACATGTTTAGATCCTACAAGTTAGGGATTGATATTTACATGAGTGGAGTTCAGTTTAGTTTAGTTTAGTTTAGTTCAGTTCAGTTCAGTTCAATTCAGTTCAGTTCAGTTCAGTTATGGTTTAGTTATCTTTAGTTGCATGTAGTTAGTTTGAGTTGAATGCTAGCTGACTTCAATTGCATGGCAGATAACAAGTGGATACATTCAGTTAAGTGGGGATGATCAATCATGCATAATGTTTGCATGAATTGGTGGATAGATATGTTTTAGTTAACTAAGATTGACTTGGACCCACCTTGGGCACCCAAGTTGGCATCTTTGAGTTAACACATTTTGCATGAGAAGATATTTACAAGGCTCTGTTAAGTGGGCCCATTCTTGGGTGCTAACTTTTAGGCGATGCTTGCAAGATATTTTCTTGACCAATGATCAATTAAGTGTTCAGTTTGGGGTGCCTAAATTGAGGAGACTTTGGTTTTGACTTCATGTTACAATGTGGAACTCTACTTGCACAATTTAGGCGTAGATTTTTGAGTGGAGCTTTATGCTCTTGTATTTGATAACTCTTATGAGTTTACATGCTCATTAATTGTCTATTTATTTTAGCAATTTCATCAGAGTTTATTGCAGGTTAGTAGGTATAGCTTGTGCATGTGTGAGGGTTTGAAGCATGGCATAGGATGTGTGGATTCATGCTTGGTCACATGGAATGCATGGATAGCTTGTGCTACAGAAAGTGTATGAGAGTTTTGTGCAGGTTGTGAAGAAGGATTGTTGAAGGCAAGGAAGCATATCAATCAAGGATTGATATAGTATTATTGTAATCTTGTTCTAAGGTTAAATAATACAAGCACTATTGATTCTACTGGAGTTTTTTCCCGAAAGGGTTTCTCCACGTATATGCTATGTCACTTCTATCTTCTTGTCTCATTCTTCTACAATCTTTTGTCTCTTTCTACAATTGGTAAAATTGATCTAAACAAATTAATCATACACAAAGAATTGTGACAAAGAACACTTAATTAAATCTACAATCACATAGGTTTACAAGTTTTAAGCTATAATTTCACCTTCATTTTCAACATTTCCTTCATGTTGGATAATGCAACCACCTTTTTTAGCCTTGAGATCCAAGTCACTGTTGTCCCACCTACAATAAAAACATAACCTGTAGCACTTCAACTAGTATCAATATCTCCTACCAAATCTAAGTCAACAAAGCCTTTTAAATCAGTATTAGAGCCCCCAAAACATAAATTTTTGTTGTATTTTCCTCTCAAATACTTGAGAATCCATTTTACCACATTCTAATGCTCCATTCGGGGATTACTCATATACCTTCTTACAAATCCTATGACATCTGCAATATCTGGCCTTGTGCATACCATGCGTACATGAAACTTCCAAAAATTGAAATGTATGGTACCTTGGACATCTTGTCTTCCTCCTCTTGTGTCTTTGGACACATCTCCTTAGTCAATTTGAAATGACTAAGCAAAGGTGTTAATTTTATATTCTTCCTATCTCTAGAAATTCTCATACTAAGGATTTGTTTTGCTGCCCCCAAATCCTTCATAGAAAATGATTTTGCTAATTATTGTTTTAACTCCTTAATGCAATCCATGTTAGACCCCACTACAAGCATGTCATCAAACATATAAACATAAAATAATGTAGGTATCATTATCCAACCTCTTAAAATAAACACAATGGTCAAAATGACACTAGTTGTAGCCTTGCTCAACTCTAAAACTATCAAATCTCAAATAGCATTGTCGAGGTGCTTATTTCAAGCCATATAAACTCTTTTTCAATATTCAAACCAATTTCTCCTTACCTTTTACCTCAAATCCATGTAGTTGTTACATATATACCTCCTCTCCCAAATCCCTATGGAGAAAGGTAGTTTTTACATCTAGTTGTTCCAAATGCAAAGCTTCAACAACCTCAATCCTTAAAATAATGCAAATTGAAGTCATTTTAACAATCAGAGAAAATATTTTATCAAAATCAATTCCTTTTTTCTATGCAAATCATTTAACTACAAGTCTAGCTTTAAATATTTTCTTACCTCCTTCTTCCTCTTTCAACCTATAAACCCATTTATTTGGTAAATCCCTTTTACTTGCAGGCAACTTGCATAATTCCCAAGTCTAATTTTTTATCAAGGATTCCATTTCTTCTTCCATTCCTCACTCCCATTGATACTTTGTATCCACTTGCATAGCTTCATCATACCCTTCTAGTTCACTAGCATCAGTTAACAAAATATAATACAAAGGGAGAAAATATTTTGGGAGGTCTACTTATCCTTGTTGATTGTCTAACATTCACTAGAGTTTGTGGTATTTTCTATTGTTGTTGCAAAGCATGAGGAACCAATGGAACATAATTTTTTGGAGCATCATCCAACACCACATAATCCTTTTCTTTACTCTCATGCGACTACAACTGATCTTTGTACGACACCTTCTCATTGAATACAACATCCTTGGTTCTTACAATTTTTAGATTTTCAAAATCCCAAAGCCTATAAACAAAATCATCATTGCCATATCCAACAAAGATACACTTTTTGGATTTTGCATCTAGCTTGGTTCTATTTTTAGAATCTACATATGCAAATGCTTGACACCTGAAGATTTTGAGAAAAGAATAACTCAACTTGTTACCTGTCCATGCTTCCTCTAGAATACCACAACCCAAAAGAACTGAAAGACCTCTTTTAATTAAATAAACAACGGTATTGGTAGCTTCTACCCACAAGTTTAAAAGAAACCAACATGCAATCTCATACTCCGTGCATACTCTATTATTGTCTTATTCATACATTCAACCATTCCATTTTCTTGTGGAATCCCTAAAACCTTTTTTTGCCTATGAATTCCATGAGAGGAACAATAATCCTCAAATTATTTGCTACAATACTCACCACCATTATTAGAATTGAGACATTTTAACCTTTTACTTGTCTCATTCTCAACCAAGCTCTTCCATTTATTAAATGTTTCAAATACATCATATTTCTATCTGAGGAAATAAATCCAAGTCTTCCTAGTTGCATCATCTATAAAGTAACATAATATTGAGAGCCACTGAGAGAAGATACTTGAGCTAGTCCCCATACATCCGTATGCACAAGCTCCAACTTCTCATCTTTCTTTTGATTCTCATCCTTGAGAAAATTGGCCCTCTTTTATTTTCCATACATACAAATTTTACAAAAATACATATTAATACATTTCAGGCTTGGTAAAACCTTCTTTGAATGAAGTACTTTCATACCTTTTTCACTCATGTTCCCAAGTTTTTAATGCCACAATGTTGTCTCAAAACTTGCAACAACTGTTTCATTCTCTACTTGCAAACCCACAACAACTATTCCTAAATCTGTTACAGAACTCGCAACAACTACCATCGAACATGCAACAACTGCTGCAACTATTTTTTCCAACAACATTCCTGTTTGATTTTTCTTTACAATAGCTAAAGTAGAAGGAACAATATAACCTATACAAAGATATAAGGTTCCTAATTTCACACCTTTTTCTACTAGACTAAGGCATGTTTTGTAACCTTCCAAACTTTATCACTAAAAGCAACAATGCAACCTTCATCACCTAGCTGCTCTGCTAAAATTAAATTCCTACTTAGCCTTAGAACATGCCTTACTTCTTGTAGTAGCCAATGATTCCCATTTTGCAACTTAATCCTAATTCTTCCCTTTCCAACAATCTGATAGGGTTTGTTATCTCCTAAATAAACCAGCCCAAAATCCCCTTGGACATAATCAAGAAAATAACTTCTATGGGGCATAGCATGGAATGAATCCCCTAAATCTAACACCAACAAATCATCAACTTTATCTAGGGAAATATGTTGAAAGAACACCAATATAATGAGAGGGGGGTGAATTAATGTATACCAATTTAAATCAGTAGACAAGAAATAAGATTACACAAAAACATCACACACATAAGAAGACACTAGATATATGTGGAAAACCCTTAAAAGGGAAAAATCATAGGGAGAAAAGTTGCTTGAGTCTATTGCTCAAATCCAACCTCACAGTAAAAGCTATTACATATGTTTTGTAAGCACCAACTTACATGCACATTGACACCCAAGACAATGTTTTGAGGCACCAACCTCTAGGTACACTACACACCTAATTAAGCACCAACTCAATTTTCCTAAGGCACCAACCTTTACTACAACATTACAAGTTCATATATGTCAATACTGGTTCTTCTCCAAATTGAAATGCACCTTTTTGATTCATATTCTGAACTATCTTCCTTTACTTTTCACTTCTCTCAATTCACAATTCAAAAACTACAAAAAACATGTCATTGATAGCTTTCTTCTATCTCAATATTCTCTACCTCCAACTTGAAAAGCATTCAATTTAGTAATGTTTGTATATTTGAATAATTCCACATTTATTTTTTTACAATACTCCATAATACTCATAAGGTAATAGTCAAGAGGAGACATCTAATAAAACCTTGATCAAAATATTTAAGATGATCATTAATAATGATAGCTATGATTGACACCTTAAAACTAATCCTACCCTATGGGCTTACAACACTACCATTCACACACCATCAAGTACCAACTAATAGTGCCTAGTCTATAGAGTAGAATCCATCTTTCTAATTGAAATCAAATTTATGTCTTTGTGCATCTCTTTGTGTGACCTCATAACTAATGAATAATACCAAGTTGCATACTTGTACAAACTTAAAATACTTGATATATAATACCTCAATGTCTTGAATCATTTAATGTCCTATCAAAATTGGTTCTACCAAAACTACAACAAAAAAATTACGGCTAGATAATTTTAAGTTGGTGACTTGATTTTTAAAGATAATCACAGAAATACCTACCTATATTATGACAAAAAAGGAAAGTTTGAACCTCCCTAGTTTTATCCCTATCTCATAATTATAAATATCGATCAAGAGCATATCAGTTGGTCACCCCAAATTGTTATGGTTGATGGGTTTCTTGACACACTCATAACATATATGGCATTGAGTATCTTACCTATCTTGAAAGGAAACATATTCCAAATAATGTAAAATGACTACCACAAGGTCTTTATAGCTAGGTCTTGGCTTGCAAGATAGCTCAGTCGTTCATTACGTTTTATATTTCAGAAGGGGCTTTATGTAATGGTTTTTTGAATATCACAAAGGGTTAGCTATGTAAATATGAATCTTATGAAATAAAATTCTAACCTTGGAATTAATTTTTCCCAATCTAGAGAATTTAAAAGTAATTATTGTTAGAAATAATTTCAATCATTAGATATTTAGTATATTTTGATGCTTTATTCTAATTGAAAAAAGGTATAAAAAATTAAAAATAAAGGGTGAAAAGAGAAGAATTTTAGGAAAATTCTAATATCTGAATTTCTATTTCAATTCCTGTTATCACTTAGAAGTCCATCTTTGCCAAGTTACAAAACTCAGCCTACTAGTGAAACATGGAAACTTTTCTAGGCTGTGGGTCACCTAAAGTGGAAAATAACCTCCAGAGAGGGTTGGTTCCCTTTGGTTCTATCACCTAAACTAAGCTATCTATTATTATTTCTAAGAAAAGAGTGAAGGAAAACATAAATATGGACTTGGAAATGACTAAAAAGGTAATGCACCAAACTAGAATGACTTGCACTATTAGTTTGACACACAATCTTAATTATTCAGTTAATGTTTACATGACTTAAGTGTTTAACGTGTTCATACATAGGTATTTCATAAGAAAGTTGGAATGTTTTCAACCTTTAGAAGGAAAGCCAAGTGTTTTTCACAAGTAAAGAGTTTTAACTCTAGTAACATAACTTATGACTTACAAGAGACATACATTTTATGCCTTAAGGTGCTATAATGAGACAATATATTGGAGGATTCAAACATAAAACACATAAGTATATATCAATCATTCATTTGCACACAATGAAACAACTATTGAGAAGGAAACAACAATGAATTTTATTGATAGAAAGGTGTTCTTACAACAAATACAAGTTTGAAATCTATATCTTTTTCTTTGAAAATGTGTTATGAAATTTTTCTTAGTTGTTGTGATTGAGAAAATTGGAGTTACAATACTATGTTTTCTACTTTTTAAAGCTAAAAAATAAGAGATAACTAACTTAAAAAAGCTATCCTATGGGTCCTATATCTCATCCCAAGCATAGGAGAGCATATAGGGACTAATTTTGACTAAGTTACAAGGCTTGAAAATAGGCTAACCTAATTTTCACGCCCAAGAAGTTTCTTGCTTGACTTGGTCTCTTCAGCTCCTTGAAATGTGCTCTAGCTGATGATGAGGCTCCTAGATCCTTGGGAAAGTGTTTGAACTACCTGATGCTTGTAAACTACCCTTGAAAATCTCTAGCTGCTATCCTTGTCATCCTCTTTATCTTAACTACTCCATAATCCCCTCCTAGATGCTTGTATGATGTCCTTCATTGCTCATAAAGGCCACCAAACTGTCCAACATCCTTCATGGATGCCTAAACTACCTTTTGCATGAAAATAGTGCATGTGAGAGAATCTTGAAATAGTTAAAAACCTCTCTTAGGTTGTGGGAAACATTTAAGGGAAATTTTCAACTACTTGGAATCATCACAAAACTCTTGATTCCTTTGAATTTTCATCCTATACCCATATGTTTACTTAACCTTCATCATTTTGCATTAAATACTATCATTCTAGCTTGTAAATTGCTATTTTTGACTAGCACATATTCAGTTATCATAAGACTCTCTATCACTGTGAAGGAATATTTGGACTATCTTTTAACATGATTATACCTTGTTCATTGTCTTTGTCCTCTACATAGGCTGAGCATAAGGATCATGGTGATATTTAGGCTTCTTTTTAAGCACTTTATCTATTGAAACATTATAGAGATATAAAGATGAATAATAGAAAATGTGAACCAAGATCCCTCTAAAACCTGCAAAACACAAGAGATAAACACATTATAAGTTTGAAATGCAAGTTAGAATCTAGGTTCCTCAAGAAATCCATTTATCAATGCTCTAAATAGGAAAATGAAAGCAATACAATGAGAAATCAACAAAAGAGATTAAATCCTATGAAAGCAATGTAAATTCTTGATCTCTTGAGGGAATTGGTGCCAATTTGATGTGAAAATTGGCCCTTTCCCAACTCCAATTCTAGCTTTGATGATTTGATGAAGATTGTGATCCACTTTGATGAAGATTGATGAATGCTCCAAGATAAAACCTGCATAACCTAGCTATAAACTCAATGATATGGATGAATATTGCTAAATATTTGAGTATAGTAAGTCTACTCAAGTTGTGGATGATGAAATGAGGAGATTAACCTCTTATTTATAGATTGATAAGTTGAAAGCATGCCCAAAATAGAGCAATGTGGGACTAAGAATGAGCCAATGACAAAATGCCACTTGTCAACTTGTGAATGGATGGAGGATGTGCAAGTTTTGAAGAATGTGCAAAGAGGGGGGAGATTCAAATTCAAAATATGGCTTGAAGGATGAGGTGGAAGGTGAAGTTAATGTCACATGGCTCAAGAAATGGACTTGTAAGAGATGCTAAATGCCATGTTGGAAGGGACAAGTCCTTTTGGGGGGAAATTTCAAATTTGAGGAATATTCCCACTTGGATGCCTTTTTTTGAATGAAAATAGGTGATTTATAAAAAAATTAAATTGATTTTCATGTGCAAGTTGCAAAATCTAGAGGATTTGAGTGATTAGGATTAAATTAATCAGGATTTGATTAATTTAAGGGGAGATTTAGCTGATTTGACTATTTGATTTAGATTTTAGGATTGAAATAAATCAAAAAGAGATAAAAATTATTAAGACTTAGTTAAATAAATATTTTTGATTTATTTAACCAAAGGGGGTGATGTTAGATTAAATTAGATAAATGTTTGATTTATTTAATTTAATTAGATGAATTTTAGATTTAATCAAATAATATGGATTATTTAATTAAATAAAGATAGGAAGATGAAATGACCTAGCTAATTACATAAAGACAATGATTTAATTAAATTGAGGGATTTATTTAATTAAAAGGGGAATTATGACAAATTTAATCAAATAAGGCTATTTGATTAAATGGTTAGATAGAGGGATAATTCAGGATGAGACGATGTTAGTAGATTAGGATCGAGTGTGTGATATCAATCTGTATATTTTCGATGTCTACAGAAAAAAACCCACTTTCACTATCACTTACTAGCACTATGTGGCAATATACTATGCATCATTCCTTTTTATTGAATTGTCCTCTTAAGGGGTTTTTATTTGGAGCTACCCTTAAGAGGATTGTCACTCATGCTTTTCCATAGGTTACAGTGACCTTCATGTCTTATAGACCTTACAAAATGCAAGATGTCCCTTATAAGAGCTTACTTCTCTTGAAAAACTATGAATGTCCTACTTCTTAATGCCCATTATACTAACATCCAATGGTTTTTGAAGAGAATTTTATACTTTATAATATTAATATCCCTTAGACAGGAGATTATCATATAGCCTTGTGTTAACTAGAACACAACTTAACCAAAAGGATAGTCACTTGGATAGGGCTATGGCTTTATGATGTTTTCCATGAGGACTTGTTTCTCTCTAACATGAGACAATGATGACCCAACCATGTTGATATCTCAGCCACTCCATATGATACATGTAGGATTTCATTCATGACATTTGAAAAAGGTTTAGATAATTTGACAAGGTTTCCCATTGCAACATCCAATTTAATATCCGTTGAACCTTCATCATACCACACCTTCACCATTGTTGACAATAGATTGCCAATAAAAGACATTATTTCATATGACTCAAATCTCCTTTTAATCTGTGCATTGCCAACTGCCCTTCCTCTATCTATCACTAAACTTTTCTCTATCATTTTATACAAGGTTTACAAGGGCATAATTTAGTCTTTTTACATGGTTTTCTTGAAAGTCATTTCACTATTCTCCTTATCACTATTCTCTTTATTATAACCCTTGTTGTTCACTAACCACTCAAAACCCCTACCTCTTGGTTATTTCCTTGTCTTTTGACTAGACCATTGATCAACAAATTTTCTTTCTTGACTACCCTAAGTGTCCCTTTCTTCTAGTTTGGCTTGACATGTTATGTGTGACTATCAAGATTTTATACAAGTTGTTGTCTTATTAGAATGCCCTGATTTTGATTTCATTAATTCACTGTCATCATATTTAGTGATTTTCCCTTTGGGTCTATAGGGTGTACTCCATGGGACTATCCTCAAGACTTTAAACTATCTTTTGGATTTAAAATATATTGATTGTTTTACCATGGCACTTATAATACTCAACCATATCTTCATAGACTCCAATAATACATCATTTCATATTTCTTTAACACTATGTGATTTCATTGTCACCTCATATAGTGTAAACTACCTTCTAAAAATTAGTGTCATAGGTCCTCTCAAACAAACTTCTTCTTCATGGCTTATATCATGGACACTGTGATCTCAAAATCCTCATCATCTATACACTGTCCCTTTAAAAGAATCATGATCATATTTCTTGACTTTGTGAATAATACTATGAGTTTCAAGTCTATCATCTATGTGTATTCAATGCCTCTAAATTGTGAAACCTATAATAGGTCTTCTAAGATCATGTCTCATAGACCATGGTGAACTGTCACTTTTTATGCCTTTCATAGGGACTCTTAGAAATCTTCATGCACTGCATAGATTTTGGGAAGGTATTCATGCATCCATTATTCTATCTTATGACTTCATCCTCAACATTTCACTTCTATATGCTCACTGTCCTCTATAGTTGTAGTGTACTCTATCGTTTTCTTCTCTCTATCAACCTTCTTTGTCATTGCTACTTAAAAAAACTATATTGTGCACTCCAAAAATAAGTTTGGATCAATTCTCCTTAACAAACCATCCGAATGAGTTCTTTACCCTACATTAACATGTGTCATGAACTATAGCTTTTCTACTCTTTTATCTTTATTCCACATGACTGTCTTGTGCAAGGATGAATATCACTTATCATAGTACTACCCTTCTAGTGACTTATACTTAGGTTTCACCATATATCATTACCTTTTTTGGATTTTCCTTCATGATCTATCAAATTTTGGGTCTATAGCTTTGCATGGTTAAACCCCTTGATAGTGTATTCCTGACCTATAGGTTTTACTTCTCTTGAAATGACTATCATCACTATTTGTCATTCAATTTCCTTTTCACTTGCAATGATGAATGTGATTTTCATACCTGTAGGTTACTTTCCTCTATGTTCTTTACCTTCTTTAGATTCAAAATCCTTTAACAAGGTCTTCTACTATGAGCATTCTTGGTAGATTAACATAAAGATTGTATTAAACCCATAATAGTATTACCTAAAGTTTCAACTAAGCCCCATTGTGTTTTTTGTATCTTTCCATTATTCATGTCTATTGTATAGACATCTTCTCTTGTAAAACCTCAATCTCCCCTTCCTAATAGATCTTTGTCATCTAGAATTTACTCCTTCATGTGCAATTTACTCTTTTGGAAAGGTCACTACCTGTCATGTTCTCTTAACTATCCTTTGACAATAATGACATTTCATGCATGCCAGGGTCAAGGAGTAAGTTAACATACAATATTTTGACAGATATATGATAGCTTAGGCTTCCACTATGCTTGTCAAGAATGCATGCTTTAAATGAAACACTACATTTAAACATCACAAGAAAGATCTTTAAATGTCTTCTCACAACAAACATACTTGGCACAATATAGAAGATAACCATGTTGAGATTTCATTGTGGAGGTTTTCATTACATGGAAATAATCTGTTGTAGCACCTAAAAGTCCTCCATTTTTCATGCATCACACTAGGTCTTCCTTCTTTTTGTTGCAACATGGATAGAAAGTAAATGAATTTGGGACTTCTTCAACTCCTTAGCTATGTTCCAAACTCCCTCATTTTCTCTTCCAACGTGGGTCAAGATCTATTTGATGCATCCTTGTTTCTTTGAGTTTCCTTCAATGACACTTACTTGAAACTTTAAAGTTTCTCTTACAGCATGAGTGAGAATAAAATAAAACAAAATCATTTGTTTTCCCTCCAATCTCTCACTTTAGCACCAAAAAAAAAAAAAACTTTTGACCTTTTCTCCTTTTGCATTATTAACACTTAAATATGACCAAAAACTTATACTTTTCATCTTAAATTTCTCACTTTCTCTTGTGGCTACACTTAAATTTATAAAAACCTTCTCTAATTTTCCTAATGACTTTTGACACAAAAATGTCAACAATACCATTAAGTGAAAGTAGATGGATCCAAAATAAAAATATTTTCTTAATGAGAATGATTCATAGTGTTGTTTAGAAAGTGCAATATACAATGAAAGGTTTCAAATCATGAAGTGATATTAATCAAACACCCAATATGGGTACAACTCAATATATTTCTACAAAATGGTAAATAGAGTATCCGTTAAGTATTTGGAAACCACAAAGTAAATTAAAAATAAAATAATTTTCTTGTACAACTCCAATTGACATCAATAATTGATGACCCTTATAAAAGAGAAATGTATTGTAATTCATAAGAGAAGGAAAAAATACTTCATACAAATTGATGGTTAGGATTTATCCATCACAAATAATTCAAATTTTATAAGCACTAGCAATAGAGAACTAAAAGTCATAAATCTAGCATGCAAGACAAGTGCAATCCCATGTAACCTAATGAATTGATGATCTAGAACTCATGTGAAGGTCGTTGGTACATAGAACTCAAATATCAAATTCATGGTAAACTAGAATTATTCATTAGTCAATATTGAAATTACAAGCAAAACTATGCACTTGGGACAAACAATAATTTTTAGGAATAGAAAATCTCTTGGGATAATTGCAATGGCTAAATCTAGTCATGAATGGTATTAATGGAAAATTTTCATGTTTTTTAAGAATTTATAGGTGAAATAATTAAAATTATATTTTCAAACATGTGGAAAATGTTGCACAAATGGTTGTCTTTGCATCAAAAGATCGACCTATTAATGCTCAATACAATTGCTAGAGTTAATGAATACATGAGAGGTAGTTAAGCCATGTCACGAACCCAAGTGTTGCACTACACAGCACAAGGAGACCAAGGGAACACACCTTGAAAAAATCCCTCTAGTGCAAGCGAGTGGTTTGAACCCATGACCCAAGCTCTGATACCAATTGTTGCATAGATGGTTGTCGTTGCACCAAAAGATCAACCTATTAATGCCCAATACAATTGCCAGAGTTAATGAATCCATGGGAGGTGGTTAAGCCATGTCACTAACCCAAGTGTTGTGTTGTATAGCACAAGGAGACCAAGGGCACACACCTTGTAATAAAAAAGGGTTCTAAAAGTGAAATTTGATTAAGCATCCATACTAGGTAGAAAACAAAAAGTTCCTACATCCTATTTTCATACTATATGCTCACAAGATGATTTTTATAATTGAAGTAAAATATTGCATTGATGAAACTATTATATTTCATGCATCAAAATTATTATCTCCCTTATAAAATACTACAAAATCTAAAATAAAACTATTCAATTTTATTTCAAAACTAAAAAAAATGATTGAAATAATATCACTTCTTTTTAGATAAGTCAATGGGTTTTAGGGGACATCCATACTTTAAGATATCTTTGTGAAAGTCCCTTTGTTCATAAAAAAATATTAAAATGTTAAATTCTTTTACATAAATTCCTTTGAAACATTTTTATATAAATTTGATGGACTACAAGAATTTAGAAGGTTTCAAAAAGTATGCCTAGTAATTAGCTTAAAGTCATAATATTTTGATGCTTTAAACTAATTTGTAAGAGGTTTTTAGATGTTGGGAGTTATGGACATTGATAATTAAGATTCCTTCAATCTAAGAAATATTTTTCAAAAAAATCAAATTTCTTATGTAAAATATAGTTACAACTCAATTTGTGGAAAATTGAATAGGTTCTAGATATAGGAACTTAATATGGAAGTATAGTAATAAGCACTAATTTTTCTAAAAATTACATAGAAAAAATGTCAATTTTTTTAGAAAAAATTGGGATTAGGAAGGATTACTAGTTTTTAGGTGTAAAATTGTAATGTTCAAAAGTTGAGAAAAAATCTACAATATTAGTTTATCTATTTTTAGTTCCTTTATTTCTTTATTTCATTGTTTGTAGGAAAGTGGTACAAGATGGGAGGTAGGAATGTCAATTTTAAATGTTCTCTTACCATTGTAGTTACACAACAAAATATTCTTTAAAAGCATTCACCTTTGCAAAATTGTTGGAACTTTTGAAGATCAACCTAAAAGGTGGAAAGTTTTTGTTTCTAGAAAAAAAATTGTAGTTTAAAATTACATAACCAATATCCCTTTTGTGCGAAAATTATGTGAGAAAGTAGATGGAATATGGATATAAGTAAAAGAATTAAAGTTAATCCCTCCACTAAAGTTCAATAATTAATACTTTCCTAAAGATTTCCTAAGGTTTTGATTCATGTCACTAAGTGGCTTAAATGTGAGATTTTTTGGACTTTCAGAGGTCAATCTAAGGATTAAAACTTTGGTCCTCCATCTAGAGTCTAAAAATAAGTTTTTATAGGATTTTCTATGTATTTTCAAATGAAACCATCTTTAAACATAAATACAAGGAATCTAGGAAGGTTGAGAAGTTTTGATATTGAGTATTGACTTAGTTGAACTCAAGAAACCCTAGTTCTACAAAGCTTTGAAGAGGTAGAACAAACTTATAAATCTTTGATAACATGGGGTTGAATATATATGGGAATGAGAAATGTGTCGAATCCAAAAGAATATATAGTTGTAGATTATTTTGAGGTTTTAGGCGTTTCAAATCATCAAAACTTGATAGTTTTTTGTAGGAAAAGTTACAAAATGACCACCTAGATATAATTTAGAACCTTTATATTTTGGTTTGTATGACCATTACTGTGGAGGAGGGATAGTTACAAAGACAAATTTATATGTAGATACCCTTCTACAAGAATTCAATAGAGAAGTAGACATTAGAATTTTGAAACAAATGCAAGAAGTCCTTAACTTTGTAATTCTACAAAATTTCACATTCTAATCCTTTTTAAAATTTCACTAATTTGTAGGAAAAAGATGTAAAAATGGACTCAAATTTTGGATTACCATTAAGTGATATAGCAGGCATCTAGTTCCACATTGAAACTCTACAAAAATAAATTTTAAAAAAATGAACATTTGGAACCCTCAAAAGATATATCAAACTAAACCATGTATGAATGTATGTTGGGATCTTTTAACATCCTACTAATATAAAATTTGAACAAATAAGAAAACAAATGAAACTTTTGTAGAGAATGTAAGGACGTTAGGATGTGGAACAAACACACAATGTCTAGTTTTTTATCGAAGTTTTATTAAATTCAGCATAAACCACTTTGAAAATTAAAATGACTAAAAGTAATTTTGTAGAGAGGCCCTCCACATCCAGATGTAAAATAAAAAGTCTAGAAGTTTGGTAGTGACAAGTCTAAAAAACTAACAAGGCTTGAGATTTTATAAGTGCTTTCCCCTTTAACCTTTTGCAAATGAATTTACCATTCAAGCACATGACTTCTAACCATCATTTTTACTTTAAGAATACTCTCTAAGACTAAGGAGAGGAAAAATGAAACGAAAGGAACAAAACCCAATCTAACTGAAAGAAAAAATGGTGTTAACATTTTTCCAAAAGTAAAAATGGGGCATGTGCATTTAAGACATACAAATTCTGACTATGATAGGGAAATTATCTTGAAAATTCCAAAGATAATTTAAGAAAGCTAAATAACCTATAATCTCTAGTTACACACAAAAGGCTAAAAGCATGGATAATAAACCAACAAAGAAAAATCAATAGAATTATAATCTTAGATGTTTAGAGGGCCCAAGTGTGTGCATATGAATTCATTTCCTTCTTTTAGGTAGAGTAAGGCAATACAAGTTTTCAAATATTAAGCTACATAGTTGATCTCACCTAATGAACTACTTGGGATCTATAATTAAGTACTTATGGCCCTAATAAGGATGTATATTATTCCACTCAAGGCATAGCTCTACTGCTAGCCAAGAATCTATAGTCCTAGTAGAGTTACTTAATCCTCTAGCTGGCTATTTTTATGACATTATTTTCCTTTTTCTTTCTTTATTTTCTCATTTTTCACTCTTTTGATCTTCTTTTCAAATACATTTGAGGAGCTTATGTCAACTTACAATAAATGATTCTTGTAGGAATCACAATGGGAACAAAGGTAGGGACCTTTATATTTTTCACTTAATATAAGATTGCAAGAACCAACATTATCTATTTAAGGACTCTTAAGATGTGTAAAGATGTAAGGTCACTACAATTTTTTCAAGAGGTATCAAATAATTGATTTAGAATCTAAAAATAGGAAAATATGTAATCCAACACCAATTATGGAGATAAAAAGAAGCATACAATTTTAACTAACCCTTCCAAGGAATATGTTAAAAAATCACCCACCAAAGTCTCATTGTTGGCACTCACAAACAACCCTTTATTTAGAAGACTTAATAAAATGAAGGAACCCCAAAGATCAATAAAAACAAAAGAAAGGGATGGAAGACAAATAAACTAAATAAAAAAAACACAAGAAAAAATAAAGAAACAACAACTAAAACTAAACAAGACTATGGACAAGAATCTTAGAACAATAGATGTCACCACTCTATCTTGAATGATTTTACAATGTATACAAGAGCAATAGTCTACTAGTCATGGTAATAATCCCACAAAATTCATATCTATATTATGAAAAGTATGGTATAAGAATATTAATCTCACATTAAAGATATAGCTCATATAAAATTAATAAATGAGACAACTCATCATTTTCATGATCAATCCAAATACATATTTTCTTACCCCAGTTCACATAGTGAAACTAATAGGTATTAAAAATATTGATAAAATTAAACATACTACATGGTTTGGAGTGCTATTGATAATGGTTAGCACACACAACACATAAAAACATATATCTCTCATGAGAAAATATGAATTTTATTTTATTGAATTAAACATTAATTACATTTTAAAAATGGGAAACAAAAATGAAGGATCAAATACTCAACAAGTTGAAACGCATTACATCTTCATTCCCTAGTTTCTAGAGCCTTTTACCTCTCTATAGATTCATATTTTCTTCTCCTATCTACCTTTCCTCCATTCCAATGACTTACCATTTTCCCTCCTTTTCCACTACTTTGAAAAATACCCCAAAAATGGTCATAAATGGTCTTAGGTGCCTCTAAGAAAATTTTAGGAATTGTAATTCCCAACCCCAAAAAATAGGCCAACTTTTGAGAGGCATAAATTTTGATCTGGACACCTAATTGAGCTCATTTTTTAAAACTAAAGAGCTCAAATTTCTCTACACCATGCTTTTCCCATATCAACAATTGATTAGACATTCATCAAGGCCCCATTTGATCATTTAAAGGTCCAAAATTTAGGTTGGAAATTTTTTTAGGATTTTTGAATATTGAAACTTTAATATATCACTATTTGCAAATGATCTTTGGATATTATTTTTACCATAGGTTTATTTTATAATTTTGAAGCTTTGGGTAAATTTTCAAGTCCATACATGCTCAAACAAAAACTCTCTAAAAATAGTTGGTTTCTAAAGAGGCCTACAAAACCAATTTTTTTTTGGGTGATGTAAGATTGCTCTTACACCTTTGGATGCTCCTACCTTAGACACTTAGGGTACTTTGAGAAATGACCTTGTCGTATCTCCAATGCTTGAGGAAAACCAATGGAATCAACCTATGCCTTGGATAACCATAATGAATCCTCAATAGATCTTCCTTCCCATTTGACTAAAAATTCTTTGTACTTTCTTGTGCTCTTTCCCACACAACTATCTAAGATCTCCTCTATTTCATTCCTCTCTAAAATAGTTGTTGGGATATGCCATTTCTCTTCTAATTATGCATATTTTGTATTTCCTTCATGATACTATGATAAATTTGAAATATTAATCCCACTTGGTAGCTCCACTTCATAGGCATTCCTTAATTCATGCTTCTTGAAAACCTTGCAAGGTCCAAATTTCTTCATCTTCATATTATTATATGTTCCTATAGGGAACCTTTATTTCTTGAGGTGGACCATAACCTCTTCTCCAAATTTGAATTCTTTGAATCTCCTTCTCTAATCTGATTTCTCCTTACATTGATTATTCATTTTGGTAAAATTCTACCTTACCTCTTCATGTTCTTTAAAAAATATTTTGCATCTGCACTTCTCTTCTCCTTCTTATCCATATTTCTTAATTCTAAAACATTTCTTAGACAAATCCTATATACAATCTATAATGATGATTTTCTTATACTCCTATTTATTGAATTGTTATATGCATACTTGGCTTGTGGAAAAATCAAATCCCATTCCTTTGGATTTTCTCCTACCAGACATCTTAACAGGTTGCCCATTTTTTTTACCATTTTTTTTACCATCAATTTGTGGATGGTGTGTAGAGTTGAACTTCAGATATGCCTTCAACTTCTTCCATAATCTCTTCCAAAAATAACTAATTTTTTGTTTCTCTATCAAAAAATATTCCCTTCAATAGATTGTGAAGTCCAACCACCTCCCCCAAAAATATCTTGCAACATGAACTTCATCATTTGTCTTCTCACAAGGAATGAAATATGTCATATTAAAAAATATACCAACCATTACAAATATAGAATCATGACCTCTCTGATTCCTTGGAAAACCAAGTACAAAATCCATGCTAATGTCTTCCCATGGTCATTTAGGTGTAGGTAAAGGTTGATATAAACTAGTGTTTTGACTCTTTCCCTTAGCCATCTAATATACTATACAACTTTATACATAATTTTTCGTATCTTGATACACATTTTTCCAATAATAATTTTCACTTACCAAGGAAACTATCTTGTCTCACTCAAAATGTCCTACTAATCCTCTGTTGTGTTGTTCATTTACCAAGTTGTCTCTCATGGAACTTCATGTAATATATAACTTACTTTCCTTGAATAACACATTATATTGGATTATATAATCCAACCATTGTGTTATGTCCATGTTGATAGGATCTAAGCAAGCTCTCCATGCTTCTACAAAATATAGATCTTCTAGATATAAATTTTCACTTCTTCATACCCAACAACTTCAAACCTCATCTCAACCTACAAATTCCCCCCCACTCCTACTTAAGGCATTTAAAATTTTGTTAGACTTCCAAATGCTATGCTTCAATACAAATATATAACTTTGTAAAACTTCAACCCATTTCAAATGTATCTAATTTAACTTCACTTGAATATTCAAATACTACAAATCTTGATGATCATTGTACAAAAAACTACTTAAGAAAAATTATAATATCTACATTTCTTTAAGGTTTGAACAATAACATAAAATTCTTAATCATAAATAAAATATTTCTTCCTAGCATCATTGAGTTTCTCACTAAAATATGCAATGGGCCTTCCTCCATGACTTAAAATAGCTCCTATCACACTACCACTAGCATCACAATCTAATTGGAATACCTTGTTAAACTATTGAAGTTCTCAAATAGGTTGCTTTGTAATTCTTTTATTTAACAAATCAAAACTCCTAGCTACCCCTATAGTCCATTTAAATTCTTTCCTATCTCCTCTTATTGTTTCAGTTGAGGGTGCACATATGCTATTGAAATTATTAATAAATTTTATATAAAAAATAGTCAATCCATGAATCTCACCTTATTAATAATCCTCATTGTAGGAAATTCTATGATAGCCCTTAATTTATCTAGATCCATCTTAAGTTCCCTAATTCAAATTATAAACCCTAGATACACTAACTCCTTCACAAAGCTATATTTTTTAAATTTATCAATAATTTCTCTTCTCTCAACCTATCAAAAACTCTACGAATAGGCATCAAATTCTCCTCGAACATTTTACTAAATATCATCTAAGTAAATAATGAAAAACTTACCCAAAATTTCCTTTAGTACTTCATTCATGAGCCCCATGAAAATGCTCAATGTATTGGTTAATTAGAATGACATTGCCAACCACTCATACAGTCCTTCCTTTGTCTTGAAAGTTGTCTTCCATTCATATCCTTCTCATAACTTGATCTATGATACCCAATATTCAAGTCTATCTTCATGAATTAATTTGCTACACTCAAGCAATCCATGATATCATCCATCCTTGGCAATGGAAATATTTACTTAAATTTACTTTTGTTTATGTCCCTACAATCAATGCATATCCTCCATTATCCATACTTCTTGGGTGCTAGTACTACAAGTACTGCATATGGACTCAAAATATCAATGATTAGTCCCTTCTTCAAAAATTCATGAACTTGTCTATTCATCTCTTCATTTTTTGTAAGTCATTCTATGGGTTACCTTGTTAGGAAAACTAGCTCTTGGTATCAAGTCCTTCTGATGACATATGCTTCTTACTGGCAGTAAACCTTCTTGTACATTATTTGAAACTATTTTTTTGGCAGTAAACCTTCTTATCCTTCTTGAATAACTTTGGGAATCAAATAAAATAGTGTGTTCATGCTTCATTCCATCTAAAAATCTTTGACCATCTACCAAAAAATTCTAGTATTGCTACATATATTTTATTATGTTTCTCTCACAGGCTTCAACTTATGTCTCAATCCATCTTTTGTCAAACATTAGGTGTTAGCACAACCATCATGGAAAATAAACCTATCATATTGCCACAACCTTCCCAATAACAAGTGACATACATGCATTGGCATGATATCACATAACACTTCATCATGATAATCATCAATATTAAATTTTACCAAATATTGATCATTAACCAAAGAATTATGCTCTTTTTGCAGCCAAACAATCTTATATGGTGTGGATGCTCTGACCTTTTCAAATTTAGTTTTATAATCATCTCTTCATAAACTAGGTTATCAATACTTCCACTATCAATGATTATATTACAACACTTAAATTCCTAATTTGTATTTCAGTCTAAATAAACTCTTCCTTTGGGTTGGTTCTTATTTTCCTTCTTTCTTCAACTAGGATTTTTTATTACAAGGGTTTCTCCCCTTTTAACTTCTTCTGAATGATTAGATCTAACCTCCTCATCTACATGGGTAACTCTTGCATTACCCTCTGGTCTTCTATTGGGTCATCCTTGATTCTGATCGTAGTTATAGGATATATGTCCTTCTTCACCACTTAAAAAATATTTTCCTCTAAATCCTCATCTTCTAGGTCCTCTTCTAAATCTCCTTCTTCTCTTTGATATCCATCATTTTGGTCTCTAGGGTGGTATGTATTTCCACCCTTGTTGTTGAAACTGGTGCTTGCATCTTACTTTTTATTTTACCCATCTTGTTTTCTATGACCTCCATAAGACATTCCACTAGTTCTTCCTCCATGACCTCTTCCTCTTTTCTTGCTCTCAAATCTTCTATTCAACTTTTCTTCTACCTTCATTGCAAATTGGTATGCATCTTCAATAGTTTTCAATGCATATATGTTCAATTCTTCTTGTATATTGGGTTTCAATCCACTAATAAACCTATCTACCTTTTCCTAATCAGCCTTTATATGACCTACTCATATGATAACCTCATAAAACTCTTTAGTGTATTCTTTGACTGTTCTATTCTAATCCCTCAAAATTTGCATATTGTTTTGGAGTTCCAACTCATAATCTATTGGAATAAATTGCATCTTTAGCTTATCAACCATTCTATCCCATTTGGTTATATTTTATTTTCTCTTTAATTTCTCTCTAATTGCACCTCCTTCCACCAAATATGAGCATGAAATTTGAGCTTGGTATTGGAAAATTTGACCATCTCAATATCTTCTATTTCTTCATGTTTGAAATATTCTTCCATATCATTTCTCTAATTTATTAGTTCTTCAAGATTGAGACTACTTGAATATGTAGAGATATTGATATTTGGCCTTTTTCCAATCTTTGCTATTGCCTTCAACATCTTAAATTGATCAAATTATTCATTTCCATCATCTTCTTTAGCTTGTGCATCTTCGTGGGTTACATCATCTTCATCTTTAGTTTCATGTCTTCTTCATAGTTGAAACCCTCTTGGATTGCATTAATTTTCCTTTACAAAGCTGTATATCCTTCTTCCGTGATTAAAACATTTCTTCCACCAAAGTTTCTTCATGGATGAATCTTATTTTATCCTCTTATACTTTATATTAATCTTCTACATGTAAAGCTACCTCAAGTCATCAATTCTTCTTTCACCTTCAAACAAACAATCTCAAGTTCCTGGTGAAAACTACCTCACTATTTGGTGATCTATCTACACACTTAGGAACAAACTACTTTGGTACCACCTAATAGGGGTTAACACACACAACACACAAATTTTGTTTTCATAATAAAATATGAATGTTATTTTATTGAATTGAACACAAACTAAAAAAAAGGGAAAAATGGGAAAAAATATAGGATCAAATCCTTAACAAGGTGCAACATATTATAGCTTCATTTGTTAGTTTCTAGAGCCTTCATCCTATCCATAGCTTCAATTCTAATTCTCCTCTCTACCTTCCCTCTTATCTCCTAACTTACCACTTCCTCTCCTTTTCCACTACTTTGAAATATTCTTGAAAATGGTCATTAATGGCTTTAGGCACCTCTAAGACTAATTTGGGAATTCTAACTCCCAACCCTTAAAAATAGGTCAACTTCTAAGAGGCATAAATTTTGATCTAGGCACCCAATTGAGCCTAGTTTATTTTTTAAATTGAAGAGCTGAAGGCCCCATTCAATCATTTAAAGGTCCAAAATTTAGGTTGGATATTTTTTAACATTGAAACTTTAATATCTCACTATGTACAAATGATCTTTGACTTTTTATTTACCATAGGATATTTTTATAATTACAAATCTTTAGATAAATTTTCAGATCCATACATGCTCAAATACAAAATTTCTAAAATAGAAGGTTGTTAATGATGCCTACAAAATAAAAATTAAAACATTCTTTTTGGGTTATACAAGACTTCTCTTACACCTTAGGATGCTCTTGCATCAACTATCAATTAAAAATGTAATCTCATCATCATGTTGCATTTTGTTTGATATTCTCCCACTTTTAGGAGGTCTTAGCTCATGATGGATCATTCCACATAATTCATGTACATGTAAATCTAAAGGAACACCATCCATTAGCAATACATCCTTCCATTATTTATCTATATAACTAGCATAAGAACACTTGTAATCATTATAAAAAACACTATCTAAACTAAAAAAATTATCATCATGTTTATTCATAGGATTAGAACTATCAAAGCATGATATACATGCAATCAATTTTAATGAATTAACATAATGTAAATCATGAATATACTCCCTTGATTCATGTTTCAGGTAGTTTTGAAGTAATGTATGAATTTGAATAGTAGAAACATGATCTTCACAAATTTTTTACATCTCCTCCAATTCAATATCAATATATGTTATTTCCATTGCAATAGATAATTATCTTTTTCTTAATCTATATATTCAACTAGATTAGCATTTAGTTCACTTCCTTGATTACTATTAACCAATTTATATAATAAATCAGACCCATAAGGGTACACTATTTTTTTAGTCACACTTTTATCAAAAGGATGATCTAAATCATCTCCATCTAGATTGTCTTCAAGGTTACATGACAAATCAATCATATGATCGTATTTTTCTTTTAGATTTATATCTCGAATATGATTTCCCAACATACTAAATTCATTATCAAATGACTATTCTATAAGTACATCTTCAGTATCCTCAAATTTAGTATTATTTTCTTTCTCCTATGTGTTGATCATCTTGTTGATCATGATTGAAAAATTTAAGATAGAATGGTTAATCTAGAGTAGCTTTATATTTTTCCTCATATATTGGTCGAATAACTTATCTTATCCTTTTATTTCATTAAGTAAAAAAAAATGACTATCCAAATTAAATTGAATAAGCAATATCCTCTTCATCTAAATAGTCATCATCACCAAAAAAATTGATTGAAACTTGATTTTACAGCTATATTAGGTTAGTATAAGGTAGGGCACTTCTATACATGACTAAATCTTGACCAAATTGACCATACTTTACCATTAAATGTGACTAACCTATTTTTATAGCTATTGGTTGTAAATTTTAGTGAACTAAATTATTGTAATAAACTAAAATAGGCAGAAAACATGTAAGAAACTATATGTCACAACCTACATGTGGTCTATTTGAATCATTTTTAATGACAAATCACTCTAGAGCTACTCTAAGGACTAAGTTTAATATAATGTTTATGGTGTTTGCAACACTTTACCACAATCTTGCCTAACTTTAAAACATATTATTAAGACCCTATAGATAATGTTCTTTCAAAATTTCATCCTTAAGATTTACACCTTTAACCCTTTGGCACATTATAATAACTCTACAGTTGAATTGTAAAATAGACTCATCAGGTTTCCTTCTAACTTTTACAAATTGAAGCAATGAGTCTTGTGAACCTCTAATTTAATCAAATTATTTCAAAATAGAACTTTCTAATTCAAGCCATGAGTAAATGGAATTTGGTGGAATATTTTCATACCATTGAAGAACTAAAATATATCAATAAAAATATAGGAAACAATTCCCTCATGCTAAATATGAAGCTTATCTAGTAACTCCTTGTAAAAAATCAAATGTTTTGAAGAATTTGGTCCATTATGGGGAAATAATAAAGGAATTTGAATATATTCATGCATGAGAATCTCATGAAAACACTAAGTATACATAATTGGCTAGCCATTGGAGCTAAATCTCCCCAAGATCTAGCTCATTTAAAATGTGCACAAAACTAACATGGATAAAAAATTATAGCAAGAACACTCTTTCAAGCCCTCCTTCTAGCATTAACATGTTAAAATGTATTTTGACACACTAACAACTTAGATAAAAAATTACTATCTTATATCTTGTTAGGTCCCAAAACTATGGTTCCTTGATCCTAGAAATTTTCTCTACCTTAAAGGCTACGGTTTTGTCTTCAATAAGTTTTTGATTAACAATAAATGGGTTTTGAAGGGTGCCTAAAACCTTGAACAAAAAGAAATAGTGGCAATAAAGATAAGACAATTGACTGCCCACCCAAAAGCAACCAAAAACAAGCTGATTAACAAACCATCAACATACCATCAGTAGACAAAAACAACACAACACAAAAAGCAGAGACACACACCAAACGGCCATTAGAGCAATTCTTTAAGCATTTTTTCCGCATCTAGATCCTTAGACGCCAACCTATCATGCATCTCCATGATTTCCTCCACATCACGAGCAGGGTCCTTTTTACCTTTCTTTGTTTTGCTCCGAGTACGCATACTTAGTCCAACATCCAAATTGGTGGTATGCACGTCCATCCTAGCACCCTCCCCACATTCCATAGTTGCATGATCATCAAACAATCTTTTCCTAGTCAATTCCTTCGCCTTCTAATTGAGGAAAATCATACCTTCAGCTGAGGCCTCCAAATTATCTCTATTAATGTTTATAATCATGTCCAAATCCTTTTGAAGCTGCCTATTTTGTCTTTCCAATAGAGCCAACCTTAGACCATAGTCACTCTTCAAACTAGCAAGCTCATCCACCACACAACCAACACTAGAATTTAAAGATTTGGTAAGCCCAAAGATAGAGTCCTCCTCAAGACTGTGAAGAGTAGAAATGTTGCAATGGGTGATGGTATCATGCTTGTTGTGGAGGTCCTGCACCTCTTGCACAAGCCACATAAGCAAATTAAACGAGATATCAACCCCTTCTTTAACCAGACCAGATGCCTGTGAAAAATCCATTTCCCCCCAAAACACACCCCTGTTCTGATGCAAACCAGCCAGAGGAACCTCCTCATGCAGACCCTTAGAGAAAAGCTTGGCCTTCCCCCTATCCTTGGACGTTGACACCTGCATGAAGTCATCTAGATGGACCACCGAATTCCTCTTACCATCCTCAGGGGGCCCACCAACACCAAAATCATTACCCTAGATATTCTTCGCCACCTCCTAAAATTTCTCACCCACATCCTTTACACGACCCTTAGACCTCTTACCAACAAAACCCTCATCAACACCCTCCATCACCTTCAATTTACGTTTAACATGCGAGAGGAGAGATTTAGCCTTGGAAGTTGAGGGATTGACACCACCAATCAAAGGAGTATAATCCAGGTCGATAGCATAGCCATTGGACCAACCCTCTAACTCCTCCTCCAAATCCGTACCCTTAGACTCTTGAATTTCTTCAATCCGACACTTCCCACTTTCTTTCCCCTTCTTCTTAGAAACAGGGGACTGAGGGGTTCTAACAATGCAATTTGCTTTGATAAACTCAACAATTATCAACATCAAACCTTCATGCAAAAAGGGATTTCTAGGTTTTTTCCTATAATTTGAAATTCCCTCTTCCAAAGACATCAACAGGTAAAATGGGAAAGACACCAGCTTACCATGGTGAAAGTGATTGAGCAACATGAAGTGATGACCATATAGTGCCGTATATCTGCCATTAAGAGTGAAGTAGCACATCACCATAATCACAACCTCTTGCCATATTGGTTTTACCTTGGTCCTGTCATAGCCCCCATAGTCCAAATGAACCATTTTAGCCCTTTCTCTATCACAAAGAAAATTTTGTCTAGCCAACTGTGAAATGTTCTTATCCCTGTAAATTTTTTTCCTTCCATTAACATACCCATGACTTAAGCAATAAAATATTCATTAATGGTAGTATCCCTACCAAACAAACTCAGCACATGACCATGCCATGCATGAACAAAGTCCTTAGAAACATTGGACTTAAAACCACTTAGTCTCTCCATGAAGGGAGTGACACCACCTCTCTGCAGGATTTCCCAAACATTGACATTGGCTCTAATTTCATCACAAGACAAGGATCCATTCGACACCTATCCCCACCCATCATTGAATCAATTACAAAAGGAAACCACATACGAAACAAGCTAGGAGCAATAGCCAGAAAAACACCCAGAAAGTGTGTGAGGCTATCGAGGGTAGTACCAATGGATATAATGAGGAGGATGCTTAAATAACTCAACTAAGGAAGACCACAAATTCCAATGAGCATCAGCTGTGCGAGAAGTCTAATCAAACAACAAACTTCATGACACCCACACAATCCAAAAGCCAAGGAGGTGGGAAAAAACCATAAACTAACGAAGATCATTATGAATAAGGCTCCTTAAATCAATAGGCAGGACATCATCCACATCCCACGAACTAGCCAATGTCACTCCATAATTAGCTAGCCAATTAGCGACAACATTAGCCTCTTTATACGCATGAGAAATATAAATTTCTTCAAATTCACCACTTAAGGAGATGTCATCTGAAATAAGATTATTTATAGACCAAGATGGGGGAGATATTTTCTTAAGGCAATTAATAATGTTTAACGAATCACCTTTTATCCAAAGTTTAGAGATCCCCAAGTCTCTAGCTAGTTTGATGCTATGTTAGGTAGTTGTAGCTTCAACAATGTGGTTTGTCTAGATTCCCAAAGGGAGTACCACTGCTGAAACAAACCTACCATTGTGATCTCTTAACACTCCCCCACAACTAGCAGGACTTGAATTTCCTTTAGCTGAACCATCAAAGTTGATTTTGAACCATCCAGGAGGAGGGGGAAATCGGGCCACCCCATCCCTCGCAAGATTAGCCTTCTTCAAGGGCTTGGAAATGTCAAAGGAAAGTTTCCAATTGGTTGCCACCACAACATCATAATTTGAAACCAACACTCTTCCAAGAATATCAATTTTGTCCACCACTAGCATCAAATTTTGCTTAATAGAAGAAACAATTTTGAAGAAAAAGGAAAGAGGAGAGAGGGAGGCATCCCTAAAAATCATGTTATTCCTCTCCTTCCATAAACCCTAGAAGATATGTGGTAGCATGAGAGACCAAAGAAGCTTCAGAGAAGGATTAGATGAAGGAGCATGCCATTGGAGCCACAAATCCTAGATTGAAGCAAGAAAAATCCACTCCATGAGCCACATATTGAGAAAAAGGGACCAAACTTCCTGAGCATAGTTGCAACCAATAAAAAAATGAGAGCCATCTTCTACATCCATAATACACATGTAACATCTGTTGGGCATGGAGAACCCTTGTTTCCACAAATTGTTAATAGTAAGAATCTTGTCCTGCACCATTAACCACAAAAAAATATTAATCTTGGGGATTAGCTGCGGAGACCAAACTAAACGCCAAGGCAGCCTGGGACCCAAAATATCATTACAAGACTTCAACGCAGATGCCACCAAGAAGGCCCCACTCAGGAGCCAATTCCAAATCACCTTATCCCTTTGATGAGAGACATGGATGTGAATTCTGGAGAACTCATTAAAAAGATCCGTCAGCGCAGGGAACACCTCACGGATCTTCCACCATTCCCAATTGACAATATAGTCTGCCACATGACTCCCAAATTCATGAATGCACAGGTCCCTTCAGGGGTTTTCCCAATGAGAATCTCACAAAGGACGGTGCCCAAACCACCAATCATCCCAAAAGAGTATATCCCAACCATCCCCAACTGACCAATGTAAACCAGCAAGAATCACCCCTCTAGATCTGGTCAGTGAATTCGAGAAGGACCCCAAAGGAGAAGAGAAATCCTTATTTAAAAAATCCTAAAATTTATCCACCTGAGGGAGATATTTAGAAGCCATAATCTGCACCCAATCCTTCTCACCACAAAGGAAATTCCAAAGCTACTTGGCTACAAGATCCAAATTGAAAGGCTTAATCCTGCATAGACCCATGCCACCTTGACTTTTAGAATGACACACCTCCTCCCACGAGACTATACTCCATCTCTTTTTAACCTCCACGTCCGACCAAAGAAACTTTCCCCAGATACATTCAATTTTCTCCCAAAATTTATGAGGCATCAGAAAGAGGCCGAGAGCATACATAGGAAGATTCTGTAAAGTAGACATGATAAGCACCAATTTACTAGCCTGACTAAGCAGCACACCTTTACAACCTTCCAAATTCACATTAAATTTATCAATCAATCCATTCCAGAAGGAGTCATGAGATGAATTAGCTCCAAGTGGCAACTCGAGGTAGGTTGAAGGAAGAGACCCCAAAAGAAATTGAAGGATACCAACAAATATTTGTGCCCTTCTTTCAAGAGTGTTGAGGAAGAAGATCATGCTCTTAGGGAGGCTCACCAATTGGCATGACGTTTCCTCATACTTTTGAAGGATCAACTTAATAGCTCTAGCTTCCGCAATAGAAGCCTCACCCAAAATCAAGGTGTCATCAACAAACTGTTGATGTGCATAAGAGGGCGAAGAAGAAGAAGGTCTCAACCCCTTCAAGGCACTCAAGGAAAGCTTTAATTACAGCGTCCTGCCTAGATTCTCAACAAGAATAATAAAAAGGTAGGGAGAAATTGGGTCCCCTTGCCGCACCCCCTAGAAATTTTGAAGAAATCCGAAGGAGAGCCATTCACGAGCACAGAAAAGGAGACTGTATAAATGAGGCTCCCAATCAATTGAACAAAGGTACTCGAGAAGCCAAAAGGAAGGAGAATTTTATATAGGAAGGACCAATTAACTCTATCATAAGATTTAACCAAATCCAGTTTCAACAAGAAGTCATACCTTTTGTTAACCATTAGAGAATGGATATTTTCATTCATAGTGATAATAGGGTCAAGAATTTTCCTTCCCGCGATAAAGCCACTTTGGTTGGGAGAAATAATCAAAGGAAAAACCCTTTGTAGCTTCACAACCAACACCTTAGAGAAGATCTTATAAATTGAATTACACAAGCTAATTGGTTTGAACTCATTAAAGGCCGAAGCCCCAGGAATCTTTAGAATCAACATCAAAAAGGTAGAGTTCAATTCTTTAAGAAAATTTTGGCTGCCAAAAAACTCTTTAGTCGCATCCACAACATCCTTAGAGATAATCATCTGAAATTCTTGAAAGAAGAACATGGGGAACCCATCCGGGCCAAGGACCTTATTACCAACAAAGGAGAAAACAACATTCCTAATTTCCTTCACTGAGGGGATACCACACAACATACGGTTGATATCCTCTGTCACCAGACGAGGAATGACATCCAACAAAAGATCTTGATCAAACAATTAGGATGAAACAAAATCATCGGACATGAGATTAGAAAAGAAAGCAATAGCAACACACCTAATCTCATCCTCATCCTCAATCACCCTCTCATCCTAACGAATACACTTAATTCGGTTGGAGGCATGATGCTTAAGCATGGTGAGATGAAAGAATTTAGTGTTCCTGTTGCCACAATTCAGTGATACCACCTGAGATCTCTGTTTCCAGAATTCTTCCTCCCTGGCCACAATATTATGAAGACGAGACAACAACACACTCTCATCATTAGCCAAAACAACATCATAACCCATAACTTGAATGCTTTGTTGAACAAGATCAAGATTAGCCTTGATGTGGGCTTTCTCATGGAAGATATGTCCAAAGGAGGCTTTATTCCAATTCCTCACATTGACTTTAATCACTGCCAGCTTCTTTGCCACCCTGTACATGGCTGACCCATCCACCTGAATATCCCACCATGCAACAAGCTTAGCTTTAAAATTTGGAAGAGAAGTCCACCTTTTTTCAAAATGAAAAGGAAAAGCGTGCCTTCGACTAGCCACATCAGCCGATAGGGAGATAGGAAAATGATCTGATCCCAACCTAGTCAAGGTAGACAAGGAGCAAGAAAAATGAGCCAACCACTCATGAGAAAGAAGGGCCCTATCAAGTTTGATATGGATTAAAGCATCACCCATCTGATGGTTCGACCAGGTGTAAGAGGCGCCACACAAATCCACATCAAATAAAGCATTATCATTAACAAAAGTCATTAAGTCAAACCTGCTCTCATCATCAATCTGAGAGCCCCCCAATTTATCATCAGAACTCAATGGAGTGTTAAAGTCTCTCATAACCAACCAATGATCAGAGGGAAAGTTAGCCTTGAAAGAACACAAATTCCCCCAAAAATGCTTTCGAGCACTTCTAACATTAGGCGCATAAATATTAGAAGCAACCCAAGAAAAATTACTTGAAGAATGATGAAAAGAAGCAGAAATGTGATTAGAAATCCTAAAAACAACCTTACCAATCAAAAATTTCATATTCCAAAAAGTTTCCATGCCCCCTGAAGCACCATCCTCATCAAAACCATGAAGGCCACACTCCTTAAAGAGTCTTTTCTTAAGGCATTCCAACCTTTCCACAAACATTTTCATTTCTTGAATCAAGACCACAACAAGTTTATGATCCCTCACTAGATTAGCAAGGAGATCTTGTTTGTGAGGGTTATTTAACCCTCGAATATTCCAAGAAATAATCTTCATTGAGGAGTCTGAGATGCTCCCTTGGGACACATCTCAAAAATGGTTTTGTAGGAGCCATCATCAATATCAGCTTTACTTTCTTTCTTCATACTCTGCATCGAAGTGGGTCTCCCTCTTCCCCTCGGTTTCAATCCACAATCAACCTTTGATCAATTCCTAGTAACCACCCCTTGAGGTGACAAATTCTTCTTCCTATTTTGGGTCTTGACCAGAGAGAAAAGAGGATCCTTAACTTGTTGCGAGAAAATCAACCCACAGTCATTGACAGAAGAGGTGAGCACTAGATTGGATAAAGCCCCCGAAGGGTCCTACAAAATCGTCTCCAAACCACCCTTCTCCCCATTACTGGGAGAAGTCACTAACAAAGATTGTTCCTTAACTTTCTCTACAACCTCCTTAGAATGAAGGTCCTTAACAGCTTCCACCACATCAACAACTTTAGACTCCCTCAAAATAGTAGAAGCCTCCACACCAACAACCACTTCCCCTTCCTCAACCACCTGAACGTCCCCTTCAGGAGCCTGAACATCCTGAGGTGCAACAACCTCAACAACCACATCATTTAAAAGACTCCCCTCCTTACCAGAAGTATCCAAAACCAAATCCTTTAGTAGTTCTTGAGGCCTGATAGCCTCCTTCCCAACCACAACACCAACATCTGAAACATTTTGGTTCTCCCTCCATTCCACACATTGTTAGGGCGGGACAAGGTTTTCCTTAGACGGGAATTTCTTTTCCCAATGACCAACCTTTTTACAATGGAAACAAGCAAAGGGAATAGATTCATACTCAATCGATTGGTTCCAACCACCCAACTTTGAGTTAATTGTCACACTTTCAGGAAGGTTTGCAGATTGATCAACAATCACACAAAACTAGGCATAAACTAACCTCTTCCTTGAGGTCGTCATTTGATCAATACAAAGAAGTTTAGCAAACATATTAGCAATACCAACAAACACTTGCTCATCCCAAAACTCCAAAGGTAAAGCTAGCAATCTCACCCACATAGGGGCTGATGAAAAAGAACAAGAACTGGGGTTAAAACCTGCCTCCCATTTCTTAAGAACCAAGGATGACTTACCGATTAACCACAAATGTCCAGTAAGAACAAAAACCATGTCCTCATTATAGGTGAAAGAGAACAAAAAAAACCTTTCACCATTGCAACAATTTCCACCTGGTCTTTCGTACTCCAATGCTTAGAAGCAAGATTGCACACCAACTCAACATTAGGGCGAGACGCCATAAATTTCCCAACCAAAGTAAGGTCCATTGAAACCAACTGACTCTCAATAATGCAGTCAAGAACTGACACTAAGTATTCTCTTGTAACCGGATTCACCTGAAAGCTGACCGACACCAAAGAGCTCTTCCCTTTAGGCTTAGCACCCAAAAGACTAGACCAACTTAGTCCATTTGATAAGACCTCCACATGCTTATGTTCTTTTCCATCAATACCTTTTCCAAGAATCTTTGGACAAGGGGAAGAGGATAGGCTCACATTATGAGGAGAGGCCCCCACACCAAGTTTGGGAGGTCCACCATCCAAGCCAAAGGAATCCGGAACAAAAGATAGAAAAGAGGACCCACCATCAAATCCTACAACCCCACTACAGGCTAAGAAATCCTCACTAGCAATGACAACAACATCTGGCCTACCGCCATTACCACCGAGAGGAGAACCATAATTTCCTACCCTTGTAGAATTTTGAATGAACGCCACCCTACTAGAGGAGTCTCCCATCACATTTTATCCACGAAAGTTATGTCAAAATGTTAGAGATATCTTTAATAAGTTAAATAGGGGCTCATAAATATATTTAGGATGGTTAAATGATAACTACTAAGAGTGTGTAATCTCTCCTATGATTTGAACTTATTTTAAATTCAGGAGGTTGTTCCTATAGGTCACCTAAATAGGTTATTATATTAGCTTAGAATAACTAATCAATGTATCAAATAATAAATATTCCAATTGCATTCTTGGCCACAAAAAACTTTACTAAGTCAAGAAAATAATTGTTGTAATAGAAAATTTTATAGATGATTTTATAAACTACATAATGTATCTTAAAATGATAATAGTTTTATGGTTCATAACAAATATTTCTTCAAACATATTTTACATACAACAAGCTTCAATCATAATGGGCATGATTCTCTAAATGTTTAATAGTTCAATCTCATTTAAAAATAATCCTTGGATATATTGTTGAATCATGAACATGCATATTTTCTAATTCTATTTTTTATGAATATTGGTAAAAGATTTTATGTTTTTAATAAGTGTAGAAGGTTAAGGTCTTCATTAAATAGTACATTATTAGTAACAAAGTTGCATCAAACCATTACAAGAATGAAACAATAAGTCCAACAACAAAATTACCGTACACAATAAACAATTCTACTTAGTAATCCCTCTTTGAACTCATTGATATTCGTCCATAATAGGTAACAAATTATCAGACATAACAAACATATAATAGATTAAAATGCTACAACATTTTAAAAGTAACCATTATAGCCACACTAGCAACTATGGTGGAAGAAAGTTTACAAGGAGAGGGCATGCCACACCTTTAATCCATAAAAACCCTCTAAAATATTAACAAACAACCAAGGAGACAAATTTTCACATGCATTTACTACAATGGATATCTATTTAAAACTTAAAGAGCAGCTCTAACGTTGAAAAAACTATTAGAAGTTAAAACCTTATATTACTACACTATAATAAGTGTAGACACTAAAAAATGTCTCAAACATGTGAACACCATTTTCCACATCAATTTCCCTTCTTCCCTGCATAATTGAATAATTTTAATTATTTGATTATGGTTTAAAGTCACATTTCTTCTATTAATTAAATAGTTTTAATTATTTAATTAATTCACTTTTCTCTTTTATTCTTCCTTTTGATTAATTAAATAAATAATATTTATTTAATTACATCACTAATATTCCTTTCTCTCTATAATTAAATAAATTCTTATTTATTTAATTACTTATTTTCACTTTTCTACTATAATTAAACAATTATTATTAGTTGTTTAATTATTCATTAGCTTTTTCTTTCATAATTAAATAAATTATATTTATTTAATTATTTTCCACCTTTTCCTCTACTATTAAATAATTATTTTAATTATTGAATATTTTGTCCTTTTCCTCCACTTTTAATTAAATTGTTATTTTAATTAAAAGTCAACCTTTTTCCTTTCTTCTATAATTAAATAATCAATTTTATTTAATTATTCACTTTCCCTCCTAGATTAGATAATTTGATAATTATTTAATTTACTCCAGAAACCTCTTTTTCTGTGCCAATCTCTTTATCCATGCCATTCTTATCCCTTCACATCTCAATTAATTTCCACCCTTGATAAGGTTTTATTACCTTTTAATCTCTACCGTCCATCCTTAACTAAACCCTAATTTTACCCTAACCCTATTTCCTTGCTTCTCTAAGCAATATCATCCATTGATCAACATCATTTTTCATCTTTCAATCTTGGCCCTTCATTCAAATTTGATATTCTATAAAAGAGACCTATCCCTCTCATTTCAAGCTACAACCACTACTATCTTTGATATTTTGCTATCACTATTACTAGGCTTGTTGTTGCATACTCAAAATTTGAGGGCAAGCAAGCATATAAAGAAAATGGAGAAGAGCAATGAAGGTAATTCAACCATGACATAAGTATTATTGGTAATATTTCTTTATTATTGTTTATGTTTCTATGTTCATTTGTGTTTCATTGTTGGATTAGGGTCTTTAGGGTGTGAGTTTTATGTATTTGGTGGTTGATATTATTGATTCATGCCTTGTACCTTGATTTTACCATATTCTACATTGGTGAATCTAACGTCAATCAAATTTTTACAGATTTTCCTAATCTTATATTGTTATTTTGTGTAAAAAATTGGAGACTAACATTTTGCAACTAGGGTTGGAGACACAAGCCTAGGGTTTGGAAATATTTGATCATATCTCACAAATAGTTATAAATTTTTTCACAATTTTTTTTGTAGGTTGGGGATGATATTAGGAGCCCCTAGTCAAAAAAACAGATTTTTTGGATCTATTTTGAGAGAGTTATAATTTTTTTATGATTTTTCATGAAAAAATAATTTTGAGAGAAAATCAATGAATTTTTCAGATTTTCTTATATTTTTGGAAATCTCTTAGAATTCTAATGGGGTTTTGTTCTTTATGATTTTTAATTTTGATGAAAAAGAATTAGCAAAAAAATTAGATCTTTGAAAATTAGGGTTTTAGAAATATTTGATCATATCTCACTAACGACTACAATTTTTTTCATAATTTCTTTCAAGTTGGGGATGATATCAGGAGCCTCCAATCAAAAATAGTATTTTTTGGATATGTTTTGAGTGAGTTATATTTTTTATGATTTTTCATGAAAAAATAATTTTGGGAGCAAATCAACAATTTTTTTAGATTTTCTTATATTTCTGGAAAGCTCTCAGAATTCTAATGGGGATTTTTTCTTTATGTTTTTAATTTTGATGAAAAATAATTCATGAAAAATCAAATCTTTAAAATTAGGGTTTTTTAATAAATTTGCTCTCTAGGGCTAAAATAAAGAATTTTTTCTATTTTTTTTACATTTTCAAAAAGCTCTTAGAATTTTAGTAGGGGTATCTTCTTGGAATTTTAATTTTTGGAGTCAAAATCATTTCAAAAAAATCAAATCTTGTTTTTTTTTGGTCGGTAACATAGGTTTTTCTTTTGTTATTAAAATTTAAAATGAAAACACATCAAATTCTTCTGGCTCTAGCTAGAGAAGGTTTCAAACGATAGATTCCCCCCCAAGTAAAGAAATACTACAGACACCACAGAGAAACCAATACAACCATAGGACCCTGAAAAAGGACCTTTTAACAAGTCTACAATTTTGACACACAACTTGGTCTTTCCTTGGTTTGAGATCGAAGGACCATAGAAAAATTTCTCTTTTTGAAACTCTAGTCTTTCCTCCTTTTGACGACTTGCCAGCTATCCTCCACCTTTGCAGCCTCCTTCTGCCAGTCCAAATATTTTCCCTTTTTTGCAAACCCACCTTCCTCCATTTCTGCCTCCTCCTTTTGCCAAGCCTTAGATGCATCATGTTGCATCCATGTTTCTTCATGTTCTTCAACCATTTCTTGCCCATTCTGATCTTCTTCCTCACCATTACTCTCCCCTTTTTCCTGTGACTTCGCTAGGCCTGATTTCTCTCTACATTCTGGAGTTTTAGCACCATGATGGTTTTTCTCTGCTTCACCTTCATTAGCTCTCCCTACATCAACACCATTCGAGATGGGCATCTTAGCATGACCCGATCCCCCCAACTAATCTAAACCCCTATTTGATTGAGGATGTTCAGAGTTTCCCTCCGTCTGAGAGTTGTTCTTATCCTACTCTTCCTTACTCCCACTCTGTTTCTCTATGCATAATGTCTGTGTGAGACATCTTGCCACCAAGTTGTTGGTTTGGACCATCTGGGTTTTGCACATTGTACAGCTATATGTCCAGTCTGAAAGCATCTCTTATAGTGAAACAATACCCCTTCATAAACCAAGGGTTGTACCCAACATCCTTTGGAGGTTTTAATCGAGACCTCTTATGGAAGTGTCTTTGATACTTTCATCTCCACCAAAATCCGGGCATAGGTGGAGTGAAAAGGATTTGAAGAACCCTCATCAACCATCAAAAAATCGCCTAAAGAATTTCCTATTGCCTCTAAGTAATACTCAAACCAAAAATGGAGAGGTAAGTTTGGGAGTCTTACCCACAAAGGAACTTTATCAAAAGTCTTTGTTGCAAGGTTGAAAGCCAGATGCCAAGGCTTCAAGGATAGAGAAAATTTCTCCTCCCAGCTCTAGAAATAATCACACAGAACTTTGTTTCTATCAACCTCAGTTTCAAAAACCACAATAAAAAATCCTCTAGCAGCTAGGTAAATTTGGATACAACCATCTACAATAGGTTCCCAATGCTCTGAAATCCATTTATGAAAATCACACAGATGGGGCCAAAAACCCCTAAAATATCCTATCAGTCCTAAATGTTAAAACACTTTAACATTATGCATTACCTCCGCCTCAAGCTCTTCTTGCAAGAAAACCAATGGTTTATTTTCCTTAACATCTCCAGTTGTTTTTCCCGTCGCCTGGTGGTGAGGCTCCAGATGGGCTTTCACACCCCCTGCCTGACTTCCCCCTACATTCTTTCTAGAGCTTGGCTCGTCACAACCTTCTCCTCACTCAGAAATTTCCCTTGCTTGTCATCCTGAGGTCTTCTGCCCAAGACTCCTTCCCTTGCCCTTGCGGCTCATGAGCCGTTGCAACCCTAATAGCAGGCGGAAACGGCTTCATCTCTTGTATCGATAAAAAAAAATCAAATCTTGTTGACTAGGTCAAAATACAAAAAAATAAAATAAAATTTTAAAAAGGGGTTTAAATTTGGAGTTTTTCATTTTCTACTTTTTCCATTTGGTAGAATAGAAGTTTTTGAGTTACTAATACTTGGTTTGCAGTAAGTGGAATTCATTGGGAGAAGATGTTCAAGACTACTAGTCCATGTTCTTGTAGGGTTTTATCGAGCTTTGATTTTTTAAAGTAGGAACATTTGGATTTGGGATTTAAAAAGAACAAGCGTCTTCTCATTGTCACATTTTTAATTTGGAGTTAAAAAGAATAATTGTTTTCTTTTTTTGGTGATCTTGTTTGTGCTTGTAAGTGTGTATGCTCTTCCCTCACATTTCATATGATCTTGGGAATAAAAAACACTCTTCATCACTCTCATTTTCACACCACACATTTCATTTTCTAAGGTTGATGAACATTTGTTAGTGTGATCAAATACATGTGTATGCTCTCTCCTCACATTTTTATATGATCTTGGAGATCAAAAGAATTTATTTGTATCACTTTTGTATAACCTTTATTAGAAGGGCCTACCTTTAGAGAAGTAATCACTCTAAGGGGTATGACCCAAATCGATTTTTCCCTTGGGCCACTATATAAAAGGATAAGGCGAAAGCCAAGTCCAAACTGACATTAGCCTTTTTCGACAGTGTCAATCAAAAAGGGGAAGTTACCCACATTTATGTGAGGTATTTTTCATACCCAAGTAGGGTTGGTTAAATTCTTAAGTGGCTTGATGTGTGCTCACAAGGCATCAAGTCCCCGAGTAGTGACTAGAAACCATTAGTTAGAGGCTCATCCTATTGATTGAGTTATTTTTGGTGTCATTCTCAATCCAAGGGTGTAGCATCACACCCTAAAGTTACTTGTCATATGGTTCCCTTGAGATGAGATAGAAATCCTTGACTTAGCATAATCTACTTGTATCTTTCCGGGTAGAGGGTGATTGGGTCATCCTTCCAGTCCTGGAAGCTGCTACCTGTCCTCTCTCACAAATACAAGAGTGTATACACCCATTAAGGTGTCCCTACATTTTAGTCAAAGGAGATTCAAGTCGTGGGCTTGAGATTTGATGTCATTGGCCATTAACCTTAGGAATAGGAAGTGCTTTATGTGTGTGAAGTGTTTTCAAATTGTGATTAAACCCATGGAAATTGGGGTGAATAACCCTTGAACATACACTAGATACACATAAAATATGAACATTCAATATCCAAGACTTATTTTTTAGATTGTTTGCAGTGTTTTCAATCACATTTCATCCTAATCATTCCTCCTCATCTCAATCATCCCATCCTAGTCATCATAACCATCCCTCATCTTGTCCTAATAATCTTAATAACCGCATTCTAACCAATCCTTTCCAATCCTAACCATTCCTCCTCATCTTAATCATATCATTTTATCATAATCATTCCTTCCCATCTCATCCTAATCAACCATTTTCATATCCTAATCATCTCTCAACCATCTCTCTTCAACCTAATTATATTTATCCATCATAATCCTTCTTTTTCATCTTAATCATCTTGTCCCTATCATCCATAACCATCCTAATCATTCTAATTATCTTCCTAATATTTCTAATAATCCATCTTATCCTAATCATAGCCAATCATCTAATCCAATTCATCCCAAGTATCTCAATCATCCACATCCATTCTTAATCCATCATTTAGGACCCTAAGCTTAATTAAATTGTCCAATCCAATTGAGGTTCTAATAATTATCATAACCACCCTCCATAATCCACATCAAAATCTTTCTTTCCTAATCTATTATAATCCTCAATCTCCATCTCCATCTTCATCCTCATTCTTCATTATCATCCTTAATCTTCATCATCATCCTTAATCCACATCATTATCATCATCCTTCATCACTACATGGATCAAGATGAGCCTAACATATCCTCCATATTCCATCTCATGGCTCAAGATATTTTTGAATTTCTCCTTTCCAACCACTTTAACAATCACATAAAATCCATGATCATGTGTCCCATAAGTAGATTCCAAGAGATACTAAACACCATCCAAGCCTCCATGTCATCCTTTCCCTCCATTGACAAGGGAAACCAAAATGTCTTCCATGTTCAACCAACATCCATCCATAACCATATCTCATGCACTTCACATCCTAGTCAACCCATTGTCAAACCAAAAGTCACCATCCAAGGAGCACCAAAAATCACCATCCAAGGAGCACCAAAGATCACCAAAATTTATCCAAAGCATGACATCATAGATACCCTTTATGTCAAGGCCAAAGTACTCCTTCTTGTGATCTCATTCCATCTCATGATCATATCCTTAAGTCCATCCAAGAAATACTTCTAGATGATCATGGCATCCAAGATAAACCTATCTTTGATCAAGGTCCTACCACTGATCAAGAAATCCAAAATGATCCCCTTTCATATCAAGATCAAGCCATCCCTTCCATACCCACACGTGATCCCCTTTCATATCAGGAGAAAAGTATCCCTTCCATACCATCTCATAATCTTACCATACCCGACCCATTTGATGATCCTAGCATATCCACCTCATATCATGATCCTATCATACCACCTCCATGGCATGACCCTATTCCACCACAAGAATAAATATTTCCATCCATTACCCCATCTAATGATACCCCTCCCATCAAGATCAAGATGTATCATCCACTCCATCACATGATCCCCTTCCACCTCATGATCCCCTTCCATCCCATGATCCCATTTCCTATGAAGAGTAACATATCCCTTCTATCCCATCCAATGATCTCCTTCCTCCAAATCAAGATCAAAGTATAACTTCTATTCCATTCAATGAGCCCCTTTCACTATGTAAAGATCAAAGTTTCCCTCCATCGCCTTTTCATGTTTCCCTTCCATCCACTCCATCACATGATTCTAACATAAGTCATGATCAAAGCATCCCTTTATCTCCATGTCATGATCCCCTTCCATCTCATGACCAATAGAAAACTATGCCATCCACTCCACCCCATGATCCTATCCTAAGTCAAGATCAGAACTTTCCTCCATCTCCATCTCATGATCCAAGCATCCCTTCATCTCCATGTCATGATCCTAATCCTCCACAAGGTCCCATCACCCCTATCCAAGCTACTCATGAACCCCACACTTATCAATTTGGTTCCTCCACTTTCATCCAATCTGGTTTCCTCCAAGAACCTATCATTCCTTCCATACCATACCCTCCTCAAAATGGACTCACATCTTTTTTCAAAACAACAAGTATCCCATTGGGAAAAGGATTTTTCAAAAAATTCATTATCAAGGAAAATGGTTAGGCCTACATGAGCAAGGAATATTAGAATCCATCCAAATCTAAGAGAATCCTAATTATCATGGCCTTGGCTATAAGTCTCTAGACATTGGTTCTCCTTCCATTCACCCCAAATAAAAAATCCTACCATCTAAATCTAAATGTCCACATTCCTCATCCTCAAAATATATCTTGGACACTTATGTTCCAAATCCCAACCCCTCATCACTTCCATCCATTTTGGGTCCAGGCTATGTCCCAAAACAAAGTATTTCATCCCCTCCATCCATCTTGGATCCTTACATTCCCCCACCTAGCATTCCTATTCCAGAATCCTATTATCCTCTATATCCATCACCTCATATCCATAATCAAGATAAAAAAAGGTACACACCCTTGAACCTTTTCCAATAAACCTACACTAACCCATTCATAAGACCTCCATACATTCCTCTCCATCCACCAATCCCATTGCTCTTGGAAGAAATTTGGATACCAAAACTCAAATACATAAAGCCAAAAATCCACAAAAATTAAAGGGTCAACATGTCCCATAAAAAATACATGAAAAAACAAAGAAAAATATGATCCAAAATAAAAAAATTTAAATCCCAAAGGCCCCAAAGGCGCATGAAGTAAAAATCAAAGTAAAAAACCATGTGGATTCTAAAAATACTCATAGAATCAATTCATCCCAAAGGAAAATCAGAATTGGCATCCAAACTTGATTATCCAAAAGCTCCATCCAATTCTACATCCTCCACCCCATCTAATAATCCTTTATCACCTCCATCCATTTTGAGTCCTTATATCCCAAAATCCACATCCACTTGTCCATCTAAATCTCCAAGTTCAAAAGTTGCTTCTCTTTCACAGCTCCACCACCCTTCAAGGTGTTTCCAATGTCAATTTTCCAACATTTCCAACCACTCATGTCTATAAATATTCCATCAACCCATCCATTATCTAACATCCATCTTTCATTCTTCCATCCCTCTTATCTAATACTTTTCATAAATCCATATCCCTCACCATCTTCCCATCCATTTCATCCCACTTACCATCATTCTACCAACGTTTATGAGCATAACTCCAATTGTCCATGGTCTAATGGAGCACATCTTCAAGGGATACCATCCATGGAACTAGATTCTTGAGTCCTTCCTCCATCTCCCTATCATGCATCCACTATCTTACAAATCCACTTATCCATATCCTTATCCTTCTCCATCCGTCCTATTCCCAAAAATTCAAAAAAAAAAAAAAAAAAAGAGAAAAGAGAAAAAAAAATTAAAGAGAAATTATTCATTCAATGGTGAAAACCACTTCTTGTGGCACCTTGGATAGATACCATGATGAAAACCTGGAAAATAGGCATAATGTGCAATCCATTACTCTATTGCACTCTACACTTGGGGACAAGTTTCATTGATGCTATCCTACCTACCACACCCCCCTTTATTCGTAATTTCCTATTCATTATCCTATCTAAATCCATCCCCCCTTTTCCCTCCTTTGATCTTGACAAGGCTAAGGATCTTCATATACATCATGCATTATATCCTTCCATCATTCTTATCCTATCCATATCATTCATTCCATATCTCCCATCTTATCCAAATCCATCTTCCCTTCCCATATTTGGTCTTGATGAAGAGCCTAGGGGTCGAATATCAATGCATCTATATCCTATCCACTTGATCTTGATAATCATATCTATATCCTCCATCCTATATTCCCTATCCTACTTCCATCCTCATATCCTATCTAATTCCTCCCCTCTTTTCACCCTTGATCTTGATAAAATTGGGGGTCAAATATCAATGCATTCATATCCTTTTTCACTATCCTTCCATATCATACATCACTCATCATCTTCCATCCATGATTGAACTTATTCCTTTGCAACTAGTCCATGGAGCTCCATCTTCCTACCCTCCATCCACAACCATCCTATCTCCCATCACCATCCATTATCCAAAGTCCTCTCTTCTATCCATGAAATTCCTCCATCCTTTACCATGCCTTGGTTTTCCCTTGTTAGTGGTCTAGGGAATCCAATCCAATTATCCAACATCCCTCCATCACCCCATTCAATCTTGAAAAGAAGTCATTCCAAATGCAATAAGCCTAATCCATACAATCTTGCTACGCAACCTAGCCATCATCCAAAACATTCCTTGGATTTGTTTCTAGCCTTGCTGCAAACCTTGATCCTTTAGTTACATTATCATCATAGGGATATATATTTCTCAATCCTCATGTTGTTTCGAGATGTGTCCTTCCCATATCAAACAACGTCGTCATCATCATCACCATCACCTATCAATTGGTTTTGTCCTTGGATGCTTGTACATGCATGTTGGCTTGATTGTGGGTACCTTTCACATGCATTTGTAATGGTCCTTATAGTGTATCATCTATAACAAAATCCCATTCATGCACCAACCCATAATAAATATTTTTCATCCTTCTCATAGTTGATGTTATGCATCTTTCACCTTTCATATCCATCCATAATAAGGCTTATCTGATTTCATCCCTAATAAGATGGTCCTATACTTGACTAGGGGAAAGTACTTAACTCATGCCTTGAATGGATCCTAGACTTGGTATTGGAGGTCACTTTATCAAAAATCCAAAAAAATTAGAAAACTTCAAAAATCCAAAAAATCAGAAAACTTCAAAATCCAACAAAATGAAAAAAATTTCAAAATCCAAAAAAAATAGAAAATATGTCAAAAACCCACAAAAAATCCAAATAACCTTAAAAATCTCAAAACTAAAGTCAAGTCCTATCAGTCCAAGTCCAATCAAACTACGTTGCCTATGTGTGTATAACATAGGCAAGGCCATCTTCGATGATCCCCTGAGGCACTAGGTCAGTCCTTTAGGGTTTGTTGAGACAAGTCAATCATGATTCAGTTCATAATAAATAATCCAAGGCCAAGTCAATCAAACTATGATGTCTTTGCACATGTTACGTAGGCAAGGCCATGTTGGATGAGCCCTCAAGGCACTAAGTATGTCCTTTAAGGTTTGTCAATTCAGTCACTATACATAATATAATAAATCAAACAATTTGGTCAAAAACGAACAACTATCTAAGTCTCAATCAAATCATGAACCAACAAACTAACTATCCAACTAGTCTTCAAACCAAATCGATCAATTTCCTAAACCATCAAATCAATGTCAAACTAGTCAGTCAATGGTCTTATACAAGATGTGGCATTTTTGAAACCAGACTCGACATCTTATGTGATTTTCCTCATTCCTTGAAACAAGACCCAATCCTATCATTTTTCTTATATAGGATGTGTCCTTCCTAAAACTAGACATCGTCATTCACCAACCTTATCATTTTCCTTATACAGGTGGCTGCATGGTCGAAACTAGACTTGATGTCTTATACGACATGTTTCCTTTCTTGAAACTAGGCGTTAGCAATCAATTACTCTCATCAATCCTATTAGCAAACAATCTAAATGGATGTTGACGTTGTTGGTCCATTTTGTCTCATCTTTTTATTGATTTATCATTGATCTTGTTACTAGCCACCTTGAGGATGTCAGGCAAGAAGGATTTAGAGGAGCGATGATGTCTCATGACATGCTTTTCTTTTGATTGTTGTTTACGGTTTGTCTTGACAAAAAGACTAGGGCAACTTCGCTCCTAGTATGTGTCATGGCACTCCTTTTCTATCAGATGTCTGTTTTTGCAAAGGGATAACATTGCACACCTTGGTCTATGTCTTACCATGGTGTTTATTGTCCATTTGCCATAATTCAAACACCCAATGATGATAAACATGAGAGCCTAACATCTTTCAAACAAAATATCAATACCTCTTCAATCGTCTAACTCCATGCTAACATTTTCCTCTCGCTAACATTCCTTTCATCAATCCTTGCATTCATCCACTGTCACATTTGCTTATCGAAACAATTTTTCAAATTTTTGGAAATTCTTTAAAATTTGCAAAAAATTTCGAGGGGGCATAGGTCTAGCCCATCTTCATTAGGGTATACTCTAAGCTGAATTTCTTTGATACAACATTTAGATCACTTCACATTGTATCAAAGAGGAGCAAAATGTAGACACTAAAAAATGTCCCAAACCTGTGAACACCATTTTCCACATCAATTTCCCTTCTTCCTTGCATAATTGAATAATTGAATTATTTGATTATGGTTTAAAGTCATATTTATTCTATTAATTAAATAATTTTAATTATTTAATTAATTCATGTTTTCCTTTTATTCTTCCTTTTGATTAATTAAATAAATTCTTATTTATTTAATTACTTATTTTCACTTTTCTACTATAATTAAATAATTATTATTAATTGTTTAATTATTTATTATCTTTTTCTCCCATAATTAAATAGATTCTATTTATTTAATTATTTTCCACCTTTCCCTCTACTATTAAATATTTTTTTATTATTTAATATTTTTTTGTTTTCCTCCACTTTTAATTAAATTGTTATTTTAATTAAAAGTCAACCTTTTCCCTTTCTTCTATAATTAAATAATCATTTTTATTTAATTATTCACTTTCCCTCCTCGATTAAATAACTTTATAATTATTTAATTTACTCCCTTTTTATCCTTGCCATTCTTATCCCTTTGCATCTCAATTAATTTCCACCCTTGATAAGGTTTTATTACCTTTTAATCTCTACCATTCATCCTTAACTAAACCCTAATTTTTCCCTAACCCTATTTCCTTGCTTCTCTAAGCAATATTATCCATTCATCAACATTGAATTCTTCATCTTTCAATCTTGGCCCTTCATTCAAATTTGGTATTCTATAAAAGAGACCTATCCCTCTAATTTCTAGCTACAACTACTACTACTATCTTTGATATTTTGCCTATCAAATTTCTAATGTTTTTTCTCCTATAACTTTGATTGAGGGTTCTTTATAAAGCAACCAATGGTATCTCTAGGTCTATTCATAAACTAAAAGAGTTCTACTATTGCTAATACCCAAGTTTTATTTTACCATATTAACACCTAAAGTTTTTCTATTTTCTATTCTTAGCAATGGTGTCAAAATGATGAGGTCATTGTAGTGGTTTCTATCCAAGGGTGATTTGTAATATGTTCTTAAATTTTAAAGGTAGAAAACTTTTCCTAATTGAATCTAGCATATCCTAAGGTATGATAAACTTAACTTCAAATCTACTCTACTAATGTACTAAAATCAAACACAACTAGAAATTAAATGTACTAAATTAAACACACTACTAAAAAGTAAACTAGATTATTTTTCTTAAAATGAAAAATATAATGGTAGGGTTATGATGTACATTCTAAAATTGTTTGGTCTAGTTTGAAGTTGACTAGGTTTAAGATTAAAGTTAGTTTCATTCATTCTTGAAGCTGACTATAAAATTTTGTAGAAACTACCATTCTCCAACTCTAGATTATGTTACCACACTTGAGCTTTGTATTTATCACAAGAAAGAAATACATACAAAAATAGGATTTGTACAATTATTTAGGCATTCTTACACGAGAAATAAATAAATAAATAAATGCATCATGTATTTTATTTTATTTTATATTATCTTTAAATATTTTAGTTCTACAATAAGTTCACCAAAATAGTTATTTTAATAGAAAGCATGCAATGTCTTTGAATAATAAATGAGACATTATTCTTGTCTCATTAGCGAATATATGAAAATTGATGCCATATAAAAATATATAGTGACATGAGTTTGTCCCATAGTCGTAGTAGTCAATCCAAACAAGAACTAAAGTCAACTAACTAATGATATAATTTCATTTTTCTTCTTCTAAAGTTTTAATTTTTTTCTAATATTAATATTCTAAAAATAGCAATATGTGTCATTTCTCTCATATCTTCTTGACCTTTGTTAAATGAAAAGAGAATTTTATGTCTTCTCTTCAATCTATTTTTCATTTAATTTCAATTTATTATTTTAACAAATCAAGTATATGACTATTTTTCTCAACTATAAAACTTATATAGTTATGATTTTTCATCATACCACATATGCATGAAACGACTTTGAAAACTATAATTGTTGCCACCATAGTCCTTTTGTCTTGTGGAGTGGCAATCTAAATTAATATGAAAATTACAATTGCCATTAAAGGAGCCTTGTACGAAATATAACTTATAATTATGATTTTTCATTATATCTAATTCTACATGACAAATATTGATTTTATGTTACTATAGGCACATATCTGATTCAAATATTAATTGAAGACTAGAATTTTAACTCTATTAATTATCCATATTCAATTGATTTATGGATAATTAGTTGCAAGATAATTTTATATCTAGTGGTGGTAAATGCAATTTATATTTTTTATTTCATTTTTCTTAATATGTTTGACATAAGTAGAAATATCAATGTCAATTTATAGTGTGTTTTGGTCCTATAGTTTCATTATCTCGCTTTTGTATTTAGTGAGTTTGACAAGACCAAGCTTGAAGAACAAGCCCCTTAGCCTCTTCACATTTGACAATGTGTCTTTTTCCTTGCTCTATCAAGCTTGAAGAACAAGCCCCTTAACCTCTCCACATTTGATGATGTGTCTTTTTCATTGCTCAACCAAGCTTGAAGAACAGACCCCTTAACCTCTCCACGTTTGACAATGTGTCTTTTTTCTTGCTCTCCAACCTTGGCATGTCCTCCTCCAACTTAGGTATTAGGTTCGACTCCTCCTTAGAGAGTATTTTTGGCATGCAAATTTTATACTATAAATTTATAGCTTAGTGAAACTTGTCCAAATCAAATGAACCATGCTTGTACCCTCTAAATACATTACACACTCCTTAATATATCCATTTTAGCTCAATGTTGACATGTGGCTTTCTAGGGTTTATAGCATATTTATTTGACTTCATTAAATATTCAAACTAGCAAACAATATGAAGTACATCACCTTTGAATTGACAAAATATTTCAAAATTAATAATTACAAGCAAATTTCTAGATATATTATAAAAATAAAAATTAACTATTCAAAACAATTACCATTATTTCTATTTTAAATATTTTACAATGACAAGAACTTAGGACTACCAAAAACTCATTATATTAAACAAACTATTATTTCAACTTTCAAACATTTTAGAATGATAAAGACTAATAGCTACCAAAAACTCATTAAATTAAAACATTATCAATAAAATAGATACAAAACTAAATGGGAAAGAACATAGAACAAGTCTGAGATACCAAACTGAATGAGAAAGGACATAGAAAAAATAGGTAGTAGTAAAATGCACGTTTGACTGTATTTATTAATTAATTGAAAATACCAAATACGTTCATTTTTTATTTTCAATTAATTAATAAATACAGTCAAATTTACATTCTACTGACTGAATAGACAATACGGAAAAAGTGACCATTAATAAATAAATATTCTAACCAGTCACTTTTTTAGAGTTTCCTTAGTTCAGAGAACTGTCTTTCCTTTTTTAAAGAAATTTTCTTTTTCCCTGACATGACATAATAATAACTTGGGTGTTTTTTGGCACAAGAAATTATGACTAATGGATTCTACAAAAGCGCAGATGCCTGAGTAAAACCATGTCCTAAGCCTTAGGACCACTTGAATATTAAGGAATAAAGTTGAGCATCTCTGTAAATTTCCTCTTTGTTTAAAGTTACCATTTCCTTTACCTAACACAGGCATATCATGAGGTCAATGATAGCCATGCGAAAGATGCAAAACCTTTAAAAATTCCTCATGTCATGAGTGCTTTCATTAAAATATTAAAGAATGTGAGCATTCCAAAAGGGAAAGCTTCCAATTCCAAAAGGAATTGAATGAGCAAGAATTTGGATGGTAGATTTGGACTTTCTGCTCTGCTCTCTCTTAAGTTTTGTCCCAACTCATATTACTGATTTGTTTTCTTTTTCCAGTTGATAACTTCTGGTATATCTTGGCTATGCTGCTGTATTAGCTCTGTTTTATTACAACTGTTCACATCTCTATCAAATATAAAAACTTAACCAGAATTTTATGTAACACTAATTTGGGTATTTAAAATGCGGTGTTTAAATTTGTCCAAAATATCAATGGAAAAATTATTGGGATTTGATAAGTTTTTGTTTGGTGATGGTTTTATGAAGGGTAAATAAAAAATTTTCAATGAACATTGTTGAAAATAATTAGAAAGATATTTTATATGGTTATTTGTGTTTGTATATTAAATTGATTATGATATGTTTAAGTATATATTTGAATTAAAAATGGTTATTGGCACCTCTGTTTTATATAAAGTGGAATACTATATGTTAAATAAGAATACATCTTTTGAGAAACTAATCTATTAAAGTCATCTGAGAATCAAACTTAGCCCATACAATATGTTACATAAGCATACATCTTTTGAGAAACCAGTTCATTAAAGTTATCCAGGAATCAAACTTAAACCATACAATATGTTAAGAAAATATATATCTTTTAGTAAACCAATCTATCAAAGTCATCCATGAGTCAAACTTAACCCATAAAATAAGTTAACCAAGCATGCATCTTTTGTGAAACCTGTCCATTAAAGTTATCCTGAAATCAAACTTAACCCATAAAATATGTTAAGTAAGCATACATTTTTTGGGAAACCAACTCATTAAAGTCATCCAGGAATCAGATTTAACCCATGTAATATGTTAAATGAGTATACATCTTTTGGGAAACCATTCCATTAAAGTCATTTGGGAATCAAATTTAACGCATATAATATGTTTAGTAAGCACATATCCTGTAAGAATCCTATCTAATAAAGTCATCCGGGAATCAAATGTAAGCCATATGAAACGTTAAGTAAACATATATCTTTTGGGAAATCAATCCATTAAAGTCATTCAAGAATCAAACTTAACTTACACATTATGTAAGCATACATCTTATAGGAAACCTGTCCACTAAAGTTATCAGAGAATCAAATTTAACCCATACAATACATTAAGTAAGCATACATTGTTATGGAAACCAGTCTATTAGAGTCATCTGAGAATCAAACTTAACCCACACAACATGTTAAGTAAGCATACATCTTTTGGAAAACCAATCCATTAAAATCATCCAAGAATCAAACTTAACCCATACAATATATTAAATAATCATACATCTTTTAGAAAACCTGTCCATTAAAATCATCTTAAAATCAAACTTCACCTGTACAATATGTAAATAAGCGTACATCTTTTAAAAACCAATCTGTTAAATCATCCAAGAATCAAACTTAATCTAATTATATTTCCTTTAACTTTCGTCAAACTTATCATCATCATCTTAAAATCAAACTTCACCTGTACAATATGTAAATAAGCATACATCTTTTAAAAACCAATATGTTAAATCATCCAAGAATCAAACTTAATCTAATTATATTTCCTTTAACTTTTCTCAAACTTATCATCATCCTTACTAATTAAACTCGAATTCGATTTCGATACCCACTTAAATTTTAAAAAAATAGTCTTAAAATAAAACTAGGAGCCCAATCATCTTCCATGGGACTGCATCCTCAACATGATGACAGTCCATTAAAAAAGTGATTAATGATCTTAATGATAAGTTGGAGAATCTGTAAAAACTTGGTACGTGGGTATGTGGAGCGCCACAGCTTCAGCTTTCCCTGTAATCATAATCTTGAACAGTGTTGGTACAAATAAGGTGGATGTCTTCATCACCATGCCAACCATTCTGGTATTTTTTATCATTTCTGATTAAAAGAAAACAAAGCCTAACAAGGACGCTTGTCGGCTGAAATTGTTTACAATCTCAATGCCATTTGGGACAAAAGAGTGTAAATTCCTGTAAAATTTGGGGGGAAGTTTACAATGTTGCCCAAACAATGGTCAAACGTTATCGTTGGACGTACTCGACCTAGATGGATCTTGCATGGCCCTCGTACTCACTGCATGTGAAGTTGCGGATTCCAAGGGAACTGCTCAGCTCCCACTATAAATAGTTATATGTTGATTATAATGTGTTGGCTTTTAGCAGAGTAATAATAAAAAAAAAAAGAGTATTAGAAAATTAATAATGTTACTATATTACAATTTGTTATTTAAGGGAGAAGATTTAGTAAGATAATTGCATAATATGGTTCAAATAATATATGTTTGTATGGAGCTCCTTCGGGTAATCTAGTTGGTTTGAACCTTGAGTATGCTTCCCAAGGTCTTGCGTTCAACTTCGAGGCTCAGATTTTGCATGTGGCTTGTGGACGATTGTGTGCATCCATAGGGGATTAGTCTCACCCTTGTCCACAGATTGACTGCATATACCCCTATAGTTAAAAAAATATAAATAAAAACATTTGTTTGTATGGGATGGTGTACATTTATTCTAAGATTTTAGAAAGGTTCTATTAATTATTGGAAATAGATCTATATCTTATGTAGTTTGGTTATTTGAGTTTTTTTAGTGAACATCTTTAATAAGTGAAGAGGGTTATATATCTCTCTTTTCATCTACTTAATCTATGTGACAATTTTGATATAAATGTTTGAAAGTAATATCTTCTAATGTCTTTAGATAAATGTATTTAAGATATTGATGTTAATTTATATATAAGTTATTTTTATTTATATAATTTTTTATTAGATTTTATAAGAGGGATTCTACAAGGGCCCCTACTCCCGAACAAATTAACAAAAATAAAGTTTACATGTAACTAGCCAACAATAAAACCCTTAATACCTTATAGTCTTCATCGTAGGTCATAGGATACAATTGAGACAATAAAGCAACATAGCCACCAACTAACAACCGGTAACAAACAAAAACCATATGTTCTCTACTATACTAACCATAATGTTGATTATTTAGAATACTGAGAGGGGGGGTGAATCAATATTCCATAAAACCATTCAGCTGTAGACCATCCAATTATTAAAGCAAATATAATTGCAAGCAAGAATGAAGATATTGAAATGAACATGACACCACAAACACATCAACACTAGATTTTTATGTGGAAAACCCAAAATGGGAAAAACAACGGTGAGGATTAACTCACAATATATTATATCCGGATATAGTATATTATAGGACTCATTGTCCTTGAAAGGCTTACAACCTGAAGTAAATACAAAATGATATGGCTAACCGCCAAGGTACAAAATGATATGGTTTACTGCCAAAAGTATTAACTAATGGAATACACCTTCTATGTGTTGAGTTCAGTTCCAATGAGGCTCTGAAAATGAAGTACTGCCCTACTGAGCAGTCGCACAACAATTCTGCTTTGATTCTCAACTTTTTACCACTATACACCACTCACATCTGATAGATCATTTAAGCTCGCACATTCACTTCTCTCTTTTTCCTTATCTTCTTCACACTTCACACCCATATATATATATATATATATAATAAGGAAAAAGAGATAAGTGAATGTGCAAACTCAAATGATCTATCAGATGTGAGTGGTGTATAGTGGTAAAAAGTTGAGAATCAGAGCATAATTGTTGTGCGACTGCTGAGTAGGGCAGTACTTCATTTTTAGAGCCTCATTGAGTTCATATATATATATATATTTCATTCATCAATTAGGTCAGCCTAATTAGATGAAGACAAACCAATCAAAATAGCTCTTGTCAGCACCATATAAGATTTAAAACATCTTTTTATCCATATAGTGCTTAATTTCAAGCTAGTGTAGATCTGTAAAGGATCCAACTAACATCCACAAGGTATAATTAATCTTCTTCATACATGTCATGCATTAGGTCAGTCTGGAATAGGACTTAATCATAAAAAATCCAATCCAACATACACTTCTCAAAGTAAACATCTTCCAAATCCGATATTACTTCAGTTTCTCTTCATATTAACATCAAGGAGACTAACTTTAGAACCACAACATCAGAACATCCTTCTCAAGAAAATGTGGAGTCTCCCACACTGGTGTGCTAAATAGACAAACTATAGTAGTATACAGAGTTGAACTCTATCATTGATAACTTTTTGTACATAATTTTTTTTCTCAAGATATTGGATATAGTTGTATGAATGAGTCATAATAATATGATTAAGAGACCAGAGTCACATCTCTATTACCGGTGAATTCTGAATCTAAACCCAACGCACTAGACTATAACATTATCAGTAGAGAACACTTCCAATATAGATCAACTTCTGGTATAGATGGTATTGTACATTAAATATTCTTCCCACAATGTTGCTACAATGTTGGTATCAATGAAAACATTGGATCGGCCAACTCAGCATATATACACTTCATGCTCATGTTGCAAGGCTCCCATATTTCCAACAATCCCCCCTTTGGCATTGATGGCAACATGCATATCAAAAACATTTTTTTCCCATTGCAAAACAACTGAATACTCCCCCTTACAAAATTGTCCTTGACAAAAAAAAGTTTTTCCTCTTACTATCTATCTCTCCCCCTTTGACATCAATGGCAAAGGTCATGCAGGGGTCTGGTGTATGCATAAAAATTGACCAAAAATGATATGAAAATATTAACTTGAAGAAGAAGAACCCTTGAGGATTCTTCAAGATATCTTGCCATGTAGCTTTTCCTTCTTCCCACGATCCTTTTGCACTTGTAAGAGTCTTGTATAGTAATTCAAGCTTTGTTAAAGACTCTATACCTCCCTCCATAGTGTTGGGGATGAGATTTATTTCAGATAGACTGCCAACACTATCAAGGGCACTGGATATAGGAATATGCCTGAGTTTTACCAAATCTCTAAATGCCACATACTACTTGATCACTTTTGTTCTTTGATTTTGTAGACAAAAGAATTTGTCATGTAGTTTCACAATGTAGGACCATCTTTGATTGTCCTTGCCATCTGCCAAGTTATACACATTTGCTTGAGTACTCAAATTGATCGAATTTCATTCTATCATATTTCATCTCTTGCATTTAATGTCCAGTTAGACCAATTCAGGAAAAAAGATACTAATTCCTAAACTTCTTCTTCACAATTTTGAATAGCCTTTAATTCCTTCAAGACCCTGTGATGTGCATCTACACATTTCTTCTTAATGTCTTCTAGATTTTCTTCTGTAGACCTATTTCCTGTTTGTACTTCCAGTCCGAAGATGTATGCTTTTAGTGAGTTAATCATACTCCTAAGATTTTCCACAATGGATATAGATGAATTAAAGCTGGCACTAGGAATCACTTCCTATAATTCTTTTAATGCTTCTTGAATGTTTGTGCTTTCATGCTCATGTTGAGCTATCTCAAATTCACTTCCTTCTAGTTATGTGATTTCTTGCTTGATAGTAACACCTTTTCTCTTCTTTCTGGTTCCTTTTGCACTACTAAAGGCTTCAAAAATTTCTTCCACATCTATCTTGTTAGGGTTCTTGGGGCTCTCTAGAAGCACTTTTGCATATTGATCATTTTCTTCCTTAGTTGCTTCATAATCCAATTTAGAAATCCACACAAGTCTGGATTCAACCACTTCCATTTAACAAAAATCAATAGAGACAAGGAAATTGATGTCTCCAGAGAATTTTTCCACCATATTTTCTAGAATTCTTGTCCTCTTATTCATTCTCAACTAAAATATTCCAAAGAATGTTGCAAGAGCAGTTCTTGAGCATCCAAACGACCAAGATTTGTCATGAGATTCCTTATCTGGTGTGCAATTGGTTTTGTGTTTGTCCATTCTACCCTTCCAATTACTGGTAACTCCATAAAGTAAAGGAGTAAGCAAACTGTTAAAGTACTGTACCGTAATGTACTTTTCTTATTCTTTTGATTTCTTTCAAATTCTTCAATAGATGCAGTCCAAGCAACTCACAAAGATCGTAGTTCATTCCTTTCTTAACCATATCAAATGCAACATGTATGCAGCAACAGTAGAAACTATATAGTCATTACTTGGTAAGAAATTTTTATGTCCAATAATCATTGCAGCATACCGAATGACAAGAGTAGCACTTGTCATCTCAATTATCTCTTGATCATTGATAGTCTTCCGTCTCAGAACTGGTCTGGAGGACCACAAACCAGTTACATCCCTTATAGCTTCTTTTTGTAATTTCTTCAGTGAAGAACATGGTTTTGATGTTCGACTTCCGGAGGACGCCTCGAGTTCACTTCCTCTACACGTTTCTCTTCTTTCCATGCCATTTATCGAACGAATGTTTGAATTTATTTCCTTAATTCCAAATGCTTCAATAATAAATGCTTCATCCCACAAGTAGATCACTTTGAAATTCGCGTACACTTCCATCCTTTCAAATTCTATGGAATTCATTCTTCACACACGTGTGTCTGAAAATTCCTTTTGCATGAAATATTGATTTCGTAACCTTAATAAATGCACTTCTGCCATGATATGACATCATATATCGAAGAGGGGTTCATTAAATTTTTTGATTATTGCTCCCCCTTAATCACTGCCTGGATTACCTTTTGACAGGAGTATCTGCACCAGAGGATGACATAGGTGAAACTTATAATTATGATTTTCCTAGCTTTTTAGATTCTCCTTCCTTTCTCCAGATCATTTCCATTTCCTTCTTAACTTATGTTGGATCAATCTTAATGACTGGTTCATGTCTCTTTACCAGATTGTTACCTCTCATATTTCCACTTCTATAGTCTCTTGCAAAATGTTCCGGATTATTGTAATTATAAAAAACAACATTCTTCCATCCATATTGTCCTTTATTCAATCTATACTTGTACTGGTTAGCCTTATGTCCAAATAAATTACAGTGATAACAATACCCATTGAATGAATCAATCATCTTATTCAACTTCTAATTTCTGCATTCTATAACTTTATGTCCAATCCTCTTACATTCAAAACATTGATTGGGGAATGATAAAGCCTTTCAATTCATTTTACTTTCACAATCTTTTGCCCTATGTCCAAAATTATTGCAAGAATAACAGACACCATTAAAAGATAAATAGCTTTGAGCATAGGGTTGTCTGATAGGAATCCTTTCAGTATGTCCACCATTGGTTTGAATCTTCATGTCAAGGGGTTGATTTTCCTTCAAAAATTTTCCTTCTTCAAATCTCGAACCACTTTTATCCTTAGAGGGTCTCTGTCCTGCAATCAATTCATCCAACATTGTAGAGCTTTTCACAAATTTGTCTTCATGTCTTCTAGATTTTTCCAGTTCTAATCTCAAAATTTCCACTTCTTGTTCAAGCTTTGCACATTCATCCATCTTCCTTTGTATTTCAATTTTTTGATATTCTTCAATTTTTCCTTTTTCTTCCAGTTGTTCTTTTAGTTTGATGATGTCTTCATATGCTTCTTCAATAGATCACCGACTTTTCCATAATTTTCTCTCAGCTTCTTAATGCACTCATTTGCTTCCTTTAGTTTATCCTTCAAATATTCACTTTCTTCTGTATGTTCAACAGAGACCTCTTCCGAAGGGATAAGAATTTTTTTTCTTCCATATATTCGAATTTCAAGACCTTCCCCAAGTTTTTAGACTTCTTTAGAGGAACCAAGCTCTGATACCAATTTTTGATTATCCAAAATACTGAGAGGGGGGGTGGTGAATCAGTATTCCATAAAACCATTCAGTTGTAGACCATCCAATTATTAAAGCAAATATAACTACAAGCAAGAATAAAGATATTGAAATGAACATGACACCACAAACACATCAACATCAGATTTGCTATGTGGAAAACCCAAAATGGGAAAAACCACAGTGAGGATTAACTCACAATATATTATATTCGGATACAATATATTATAGGGCTCACTACTAGGAGTCACTGTCCTTGAAAGGCTCATAGCCTGAAGTAAATACAAAATGATATGGCTAACCGCCAAGGTACAAAATGATATGGCTCACTGCCAAAAGTATGAAATAATGGAATACACCTTCTATGTGATGAGTTCAGTTCCAATGAGGCTCTAAAAATGAAGTACTTCCCTACTCAGCAGTCGCACAACAATTCTTCTCTAATTCTCATGTTTTTACCACTATACACCACTCACATCTGATAGATCATTTAAGCTCACACATTCACTTCTCTTTTTCCTTATTTTCTTCACACTTCACACCCATATATATATATACAAGTTTATTTCATTCATATATATATATATATATATATTCATTCATCAATTAGGTCGGTCTAATTAGATGAAGAGAAACCAATCAAAATAGCTCTTGTCAACATCATATGAGATTTAAAACATCTTTGTATCCATGTAGTGCTTAATTTCAAGTCAGCGTAGATCTGCAAAGGATCCAACTAACATCCACAAGGTATAATTAATCTTCTTCATACATGTCATGCATTAGGTTGGCCGGGAATAGGACTTAATCACAAAAACTCCAATCCAACACACACTTCTCAAAGTAAACATTTTCCATATCCGATATTACTTCAGTTTCTATTCATATTAACATCAGGGAGACTAACTTTAGAATGAAAGCATTAGAACATCCTTCTCAAGAAAATGCAGTCTCCCACACTAGTATGTTGAACAGAGAAATGCTAGTAGTATACAGAGTTGAACTCTGTCATTGATAACTTTATGTATATAGCACAAAACTTCTCAAGATATTGGATATAGCTGTATGAATGAGTCATAATGATATGCTTAAGAAAGCAGAGTCACATCTCTTCTTCCGTTGAATTTCAGACCTAAAACCCAATGTACTGGACCATAACATTATCAGCAAAGAACACTTCCGGTACAGATGGTACTGTACATTAAATATGCTTCCCACAATGTTGCTACAATGTTGACATCAATGACACCACTGGATCGACCAAATCAGTTTATATACACTTCATGCTCATGTTGCAAGGCTCCCATATTTCCAACACATAAGCCGCTAAAACATTAAATTGAAAGATAAGACTACATCTCCCCCCAATGCTCTTATGGAATTGAGGAGGCTAGTGCTGGTGTAGGTTTTTATTTTCCTAGTGGGTTAATTTATTTTTCTTGAGTCCTAGACTTTCCTTACACTTTTATTAAGTTTTCTTAAGATAATAAAGTGAGTTTATTATTTAATATCTAGGAGATAAAGTGATGAGGTGTCTCCACACTTAAAGGGTGGAGCATTTACTTTTTTCTTATCACTTTATCTAATATTGGTGGTTATTGGTGGTCAATTCCTATTGGTTGATTTGTCACCTTCATCATCTTCTTAGTTTTATATAAACTTACTATCTAGCTTATATTTGCATATTCTTGTATATTCATTGTTGCATACTTTGGCATACATGTACATTGATGTAAGCAACCATTATTTTACAATTTTTCTTTGAGATCTTAATGTAATATTGTCATCTTGACATTTCCGCATCTCTTGGAATTTCAATTTTGTAATTGTGTTATTTTATTCATAGTTTTATAGCTTATCTCTCTCATAGAAAGATCTTGGTTATTTATCTATTTGAGATTCCTAACATGATATCAGATCTTAGATTTTGAGAGTTTTGAGTACTTGGATTCTTGATTAAATGATTTGATTTTTTTGTATGATCTTATAAATTCCTGTATGCTCTTCTCTTGCATTTCAATATGATTTGGAGAATTAGAAAGGAATTATGACGATTCATTAATCCTATATTTGCACATGTGTTTTGGTGAGATCAAGTGATTACAACTATTTTGGATATAGTGACAAATTTTTTGATTATCCTGTTGTATTCGAAAGGCTCAAAAAAGTTAGATTTGAATTTTGTTTCATTCAATTTGACCACCATATGACACAGTAGCAAACAAGGGTTTGAAGCTCAAATTTGGAATTTTTTTTTTCTTGGAGCACTTTTAGCTAAAATAGACCTTGTCATTGCATTTAAGAGATCGAGGAGATAAATTTTGACATAAAATTCACCCATATTTGGTGTTAGGATCCATTGAGGCAAAAAAAATTCCCAAGAGGCCATACAACCCCCAAGTCATATTTGTACGATTTTGCAGAATAAAAAGTTTTGATTTCTTTTTTTAATTTTAGCACTTTAATTGCTACACATATAGTGCTCTATGTGCTAAGCACTAGCGCTTAACGACCAGTCTGCAAATGCCCCTAGTGGGCTATACAACTCGCCAACAATGGTGTAAACCGTGCAGGTTTATGCATAACTGTAACAAGTACTTTAATAAACCACATCACTACAACAAAAAATGTGACCACATCACTACAACAAAAAAATGTGGTTGATTTCTACTAACCACCATGATATCTCCTCCCAAATTTTTCCCAAACATCGCCAAATTTCCACCCAATGGCCACTGCTACCAACGATGCCACTTGGGGGGTTGCCAAGGCCCTCATATAGGCCGAATTGGACCTTTTTTTCAAACTCGTGTAACTTTTTTTCACGGTGTCCATTTCTGGTGAACGAAATATCATTGGAAAGATAGAGATGAGAAATTTCTATTCATATAGGTTTTGAAAATAATTTTTTCCATTTTCTACCAAATATTTCAGATTAAAGTTGTTTGTTGCAAATTTCTTCAACAAGCCATACTTTCGCTTAGGAGCTTCATTTTTTGCAAAAAAAAAAGCATTGGAAAGGTATTGAAGAGCACTACACAACTACAAGGATTATTTTTTAATATTTTTTCTTAGATTAATTATGTATCAAAATTTTTAGTTTTGGCCATTGTGGACCTATTGAGCATTGTATCTTGGAAAATATTTGTAATTGCACTAATCATAAAGTGTCAACATTGTAATATCTTGGGGGTGATTTCTAAGACTAGTGGAAAGAGGGGTGTCTCTTTTTCACAAAAAATCTTCTTTTCTATTTAAAATAGATCAAGTAGCAGTTCCTATGTTAACACTGTACAACTATTTTGATTGGAAAAGTAAAATGATACACTACTTGAAAAGTATGGATTACACAAGGTAACAATGAGACTATAAATTGAGCCAAATATTGATGCAAAAAAAATCCAAAATGGTTTAATAAGTGTGACGAAGCATTTAGAACCTTGTGTATGTCTATATCTCTAGATTTTCTCTTTCATATTGAATGTTTGTCTTCACCAAATGAATTTTGGATAACATTGGAAAAAATAATTGGTACACAACTTGAATTAAGAGGTCATTAATTAGAGAATGGGTTGATAAGGTTAAGTCCTTAAAATCTTGATACAATACAAGACTTCTTCACCAAAATAAAGGCCATAAGATTGCAATTGAAACAATGTGGAATTGAGAAAGATGATAAACAACTAATATTAAGTATTATCTCTAAACTTTCTCCAAACTATTTAGTCTTTGTTTCTACATTCTATGCCACTAAAAGTGCACTAGGAGGTTCTTACACAATGCCTCCTCTTGATGTGTTTGCTAATGAATTCACAAAATAATAGGATAAGTTGGTTCAAATGGGCACTATCAAATCTTCTAAGTCTTATGCATTGGTTGCAAGTTAGGGCACTAAAGATCAGAAAGATAATAAAAAAATAAGAAACAAAAGAACCAAGGAGAAAATGCTTTAGATATATCAAGAAACAAATACTTCTTCAAATCAAGGAAAATCTAAGAAGGTTAAATGTGCTTATTGTAAGAAACTTGGCCATGATAAATATAAATGTATCAAGAAACAAATTGACCACATCACACATCTTCTTTAGAAGAGTAAGAAAGGGTTACTAAATCTCTATCTTCATCAAGCCAATAATCTACTAAGAAAAAGGAAAAAAGCTATGTAGACAAACATAAAGGAAAAACTCTTTGTGCTTCTACAAGTCTTGGATTAGGGAGATGACTTCTAGATTTAGGAGCTTCTCATCATATGGCTTCTTCATAGTCAATGTTCTCTTCTTTTGAGCCTTGTGTTATGCCACCTATTTTGATGGGTAAAAATACATATATAAATGTAATTGGAGAAGGATCTGTTGATATTGAGGATGGAACATTCAATAATTTATTGTTTGTACCTCATTTATCTAATGATCTTTCCATCTATTAGATTACTCACGATGGAGCAAGAAAGACTATAACTTACTCTTGATTTAGTTATAATTAGAGATTTGAAGAGAAGAGAGATTATTGCTAATGGGGTGGTTGATCCTACATCTTGATTACATACTCTTAATGTTTTATTCCTAATTATGGATTTGGTCCTTTGGATGATGATCACACTTCTAATGTGGACTTTGATTTTGAGGAGAATTTTGGTTACTTGAACTTGGGTATTCTCACAAGTGATCCAGTTATTAAACCTTGCATTTCATCTCCTCCATCTACTGTTGCTACTTCAAATTCTAGTGTTGCTTATTTGAAAGTTTCTAGTGATTCTTTATAGCAACACATATATTGTCTTTCAAATTCAACTTTGTGGGATGATCTCTTGATAGATATTTTAGATTTGTTTATAAAGACACATATTATATATTTGGGAGAAACTAATGATTGTATTCATCTTTTTTATGAATTTGATTCTTCTTTAGTTGTTGTGAAGGAACACTCTGACCCTCTTGTTCATTCTCTACATGATCATTCTATATAATGCACAAGACAACTAAGAGGGGAGTGAATCAGTTGTACCTTAAAACTTCAAAACCCTCATACACATTCAAATCCATATTCATTTATTAAACCCTTAAATCTATTATGATGAATTAGCATGAAAAGAAAATGAAAAAAACTAAAATAACTTAACACCATACATAATAGAACACCAGAATTACATGGAAAACCCAAGAAGGGAAAAACCATAGTGAGGATTAGCTCACAATATCAGTAATATCAACACCAAATACAAGAGCTCGCTATCAAAGGGCTCACTTCCCAAAGAAAGAAAGGCTCACTACCAAAATTGAAAAGAAGATAGAGAAGAAATGTTACACAAAGAAAAGTATCTCAATGCAACAAAGAATCCACCATAATGTCACCAACATATTCACAGTCTGATTGAAGAATTGTAGACAACTTCTTCTCACTGCATCCAGTAATTTAACACATGAAATCTCTCACACTGCACTTCTCATCATTTCTCAAAAAATCAATTCATACTTATACCATGTTCAACCTTGCAACCCTTCTCCAAGGTCAGTTATGCATATCAGCTATGCAAATTCAAATTAGGTCGCGCCAAAACACTTTCGTGGCAGATAGAAGTGAAAGCGGACCACAAAATTCATTATTTAGGACTCAAAAGTATAACACCACTCAACCACATGCTTCTATAAACAATATTCATTCACCACAATTAGTGTAAACACCAGGCCAGTCGTTACCCGTGTAAACACAATTAAAATTTTAAGTACACATTCCTTAAATCCAAGGATGACTTGCAAACCACACACCACGCTTGAACATGATCTAGAATATTCCTCAAACACTTTGAAATCCAACAAACTCCTTTGCAAAAAATTCCACCTGAAGAATGTACACACCCATTACACTCAGATAATTCTACCATACATGGTTGCTTGAGAAACTAACTTCCAAAGCACCAAAACTCAAACCACCTTGACTGAGAAAATATACCAACAATATAAACACTCCTTCAGGTACACAATACCTGAAACATAGTTACAAAGAAATACAGAGCAAAGACATTTCTCTTAGACACCCCGGTGATGCACAGTTCACACACTAGTGAACACAACTTCTTCTGGACAACGAACCAACACACCAAATTCTAGATATAACACCTTTGACCAACATATCTAAAATACACAAGCATATCTTCAACCTAGCAGAAATGCAGAGCAACACAAGAACACACCTCTACAACCTAGAACACCACTGTAACACACTATTTCCTATTTTTATCAAATTTTCTCAAAAGCACTTGGAAAACAAGCACTAGAGACAGAACTCATCACCTTTAGCACTTCCTCATCACCACCAAGCTAACTACAACATAGTAACTCAACCACATATCCATATACAAAATCTTATCAAAGCAACACTAGAGGTTGACACTAGTAGCTTTACTAATTACAACATAATGCAACTAATAAAAGCATGGATAACATCAACTGTTGACAATCTCACCCAACAATAGACATCAATGACAACACTGGCTTGTTGACATCAATGAAAATACCAACTACTCATACTTGCATTTTGTATATTTACATTCTTGGCTTATCATTATGCTTCAGTTTAGTGATATGCATCATTTATATTGTGATTAAGTGTAATCTTGATTATTGATATTCAAAAGAAATTTTTTATATGATAAATGTAAAGATGTTATTTTATGCGTATGATATTGGACCCTATTGGGATGATTATGTTGTGCTTTCGTTGTATATACATTGGGCAGGTACCCTTGACGTGCGTTGAATGGTTAAAAGTACAATGTTTATTTCTCCACCAAGCTACAAAAGTTTGAGTTATTCCCCAATGACGATTAATTTAGAGATGTCACATTGGGCCTCCCTATCCATTCCCTAGTTGTACTTGAATCGAGTACGGTATATTTCATATTTGACCTTATGTGAACTTGAATCTAATTTATGAGTTATTCTGCAATCCCTATATGTCGTGAATGATGAGTGAATGTCTAACTTAATTAATGGTTTAAATTCTATATTTTTCTTAAATAAAATATTTGGAATTGAAATGATTCTTATGTTTATTATTAAAATATTCTTCATGTTTCGAAAAAAGGAGAAAATAGAATGAAAGTAGAAATGAAGTGAAGCATTGTTTATTTATTTTGTGAAATTCGTTGGGTTGGGATTTATGGGTTATGTGTGATTTAATTATCTAGTTTGAATTTTGTTTTTTCATAAATTTAAATGAATATGCTCATATAGATTTATATCATGAATTTAAATGATATATGTTATTCAGATATGAATTTAAATATGTATTGGGATTTTGAGGAAAATAGGAATCAATGAAATCTAAATGAATTTTATTTTGGTTTTAATTTGAAATTGGAAAAGGGTGAAAAGGAAAAAGGGGGTTTATTTTTATTATGTAATTTTTATTTGGGAAGAAATTTTGAGAGAGAGAAACCCTCTTTTGAGTGAAAAATTGATTTGTTGATTGGGAGTGCATTCAATGGTGGAATTTGAGAGGTTAGATTTGTTGGGTTAGGAATCAGTAGGGGATTGTGCTTGTCTGTCCTTGTGAGATCTTGTTTGGCATGTGTGATGTGATCTTCATTTAAAAATTGGATTGTGTTTGAGGTGTTTTTCTTGTTTCAATTAATTTAACCAATCTTTCAAATTTGAATATTGGAATAGGATTGGGGGAGTGTAGACACCTCCCAACACAATTCATTTTATAAAATTGCATGCCACATCATTGTTTTAATTAAATTTTTAATATTTTCCAAAATATGGGGTTATAATGCCCAATTTTTTTAGAAATGTATGAAAAGTGAATTTTATGTGAAAAGTGTGTTGGGCATATTTAGAGCAGAAGGGTATCTTTAGATTTTTTAATTTTGAAAAATAAATTTTGAAGAAAATTTGTAAGCATTTTGGGAAAAATGATGAATTTTATTGTTTTAACGAAAATGTTCTTCATAATTTATTGTAATAATGCTTGTGGAAAAATATTAGAAATTTTTGATGAAGTTGAATCTTGTGCATCATTTTTTTTGTGCTATACTCATTAGCGAGTGTAAAGAGCCTAGGAATAAGGTACTAGAGATGGTTATTGGAGTGGCTCCCAATGTGTCCTCGACCTAAAGTGGCAAGTAGTCTATTCACGGGTGGGGAGTCATTTAATCAAGTGATAATTAATGAAACATGGGTAATAAATTAACTAAGATAATGGATGCCCCTCTCATTCCTTGAGCGATGTTTGGGAAGACATGCCAACTCAGGGATCTTGAGTCTTGTAAGACCAAGTATCCTCATCTATATGAGAAGAGTACTAGGTTTTGTAGGAGCCATACCTTCAGGCATTGTGATGAAAAGTTCCCTAACTAACTCTCTAGCACCTTACCCTAGTGTCTTGCTACTGCGTGATTTGACATTAGTGAGTTGGCCCAATGGAAATCCTTGTGATACCTTAGCAATGAGTTATTCCAAGGATGATTTATTGTATGGTATTGGTGAGTTGCACCAATGTGGATTGTGATGTGACATTGGCGAGTTTTCCTAATGAGGCCTTGTTTTGATCTATCTTGTGTTTGGATGAGTGGTTATATGGTGTTTTTATGGAGTGTTTTCATTGTGTATGGTGTGTGTGTAAGCATCCCCCCATGTGTTTTGTGTGAGTTGTGATTGTGGCCCGCATGACTATCTCCTAGCACAATGGGAGTGGATCATTTGATCCCACAAGGTCAAGTGGCATGGTAACCACCATTGGGGATTGAAGGTTGGAGGATCGAGCATCAATTTAGTACCATGTTTTAACAAGTTTAATTTATGCTATTAAGTACTTCATTCAAATGTAAAATGTATATGAAAAGTATGTTTGATTCCTATTGATGTAATTTATAAAATTTGATAATGGAAAAAGTGTATTGGTTTAATTACATGCCTTGATATTGGTACTGAGAATGATTGATTGATGTCCTTCCTAATTGTAATATGAAAAAATGATAAGATGAACTTAGGAAAATCTAAATTAGTGTTTAAAATGAATTTATATGCTTTCTTTCACAATTGGGCAGCCTAGTAGTACCTGTGGTTGCTACAATCTGCAAAATGGCTAAAATGTCAACACACAATATTAGCAACACAACAAATTTTCACATCCATATGAAATATTGAATCATGCTTCATAATGCAATCCAAACAACAAAATATCAACTAAACTAAGTGAAAGCACAAAGAAGCAAGAATCCAACTCTATCTCATATTGGATTGGTGTCACATGTGCTAGTGACCCTTTCCCAATCCTTGATTGATAAGCTTAGATGATGATGATGCAATGGAAATGATGAGCAAAATTAGTTCTCAAGGAGAGTAACTTTGCATATGCTTTTTGGATGAAATTGTGGAGGATTTGCTTGAGGATGAAGCACCTATTTAAGGATTTTCAAAATGCTAAGTGTTGTAGAGAGACCAATGTGGGACTAAGATTAGACAAATGAAAGAAGGACACTTGTCAAGTGGTGATTGGTTGATGTATGTGCAAGATTTGGGAAGAGTGCCCATGAGAGGGAGAATTTGAATTCAAATTTGAGAGTAAATGCTAAGTGGGGGACAAGAAAATGAGCAATAAATGCAATGTTGGAGGAGCAAATCAACTTGCCTTTGAATTCAAAGTTGAGGGAATATTCCCCATAAATGCCATGTTGAAAATAAATATTTTGATAAATCAATTAAATGCAATTTCATGTGCAAGTGGCCAAATCTAGAGAATGCAAGTGGGTGAGATTAATATTTAATCAGGGTTAGATTAAATAGATGATGATTATGCTGATTTAATGCTGATTAGGTGAGTTGACTTTTAAGACTTTGATATTTGATTTATTTAAATCAGAAAATGATGGAATATGATTTAGGATTTGATTTAAATAAATGTTTGACCTATTTAATTAAAGGGATGATATTTGATTTATTAAAAGGCTGATGATAATGTTTATTTGATAAATGACCTTAGGAAATGAGATTATTTAATGAATGGATGAAAGTGATGAATGGACCTAATGTGAGACCTAGTTCGGTTGATGAATGAACCTGATCAAATGCAGAATGTTAATTTTGCATGTCTACATTTTGCCCCTCTTTGAAGCAATGTACTTGTTGCATTGGTTCAAAGAATAAACTTGCCGAATCGAAATTAAAAAATTTCATGATTTTTCAGTACACTGGTACATTGCCCCCTCGAGAGATCGAGCGAAAAGATTCGATTTGAGGGTCGATCTCACGATAAAGAGGTTCAAAATGGATGGTTATGGAGGATGATGCAAATGAGATGATTTTAAGATGCTTAGAATAACAAATCTATATTATCCTAAACAACTTAAATGATGATATGATGTGATGATGGATGACATGGATGATGTGATATGCTATGATTATGCAATGGATGATTTATGAGATGCTTCGACTAACAGATCTATATTATGATGATGATATGCTATGGTTATGATATGTAGAGTATTGATGGTTTGTAGATGCAGGATGGATACACGATGGATGAATTGGTGATGATGATTAACTATTCATGCTGTGATGTTAGTGCTGAAAATGAAGAAATTAGATGATGACAAGAGGATCCAACAAGCCAACATTATGAGAGATGATGATGAGATATGATGATGAGAAATGATGATGATAGATGGATGATTTGCTTATCAAGGATTGGGATTTTAAAAGGGTCACTTACTTTATGTTTGATAACACGCCTAAGCACGATGCATCAAGGTATAAAGGACCAGGATGGCGTTGTACTTAGTGTGATGGACTTTGACTCAAAAAATAGATAGGAGTATTCTTGTTCACACCTGACATACATAAACCTTGCTAGGATGCACTTTAGAAGTTTCAAACATCTCGGACTAAAACACAGAAAGGTATAACCAATCAATGCAATAGTCAACAAGCTGTCCAAAAAATCCTCTATACATATCTAACAAAGAAAGTATTCGCCAAGTTATTTTACAAGAACGTCCAACAAGCACAACAGACAAAACAATAATGATCGTTACCCCATTCCTATCTCTCTAAATCCTTCGTTCGAATGTCATCAAGAGGTCCTTGGAATGAGCGCAATAAGATAAATCAAAAGAAAAGATCAAATACACAAACAAGTTCATGTTCTTCAATACCGCTAACCAAAAGGGAATGTGTTTTTAAGGATAAGAACTGAAACTTATTGCCAAAAGATAATGTCCATTGTAGGAAGGATACATCCTAGGACATGTTAGTGGATGGCGGCACGTCATTTTGTTTATCCAAAATGTTCTTTCTAATAAATAATGCCCCTTGTAGGAAGGATTCATCCTATGACATGATGTTATCAGATGATTGATATGAGACTGTTTGGATGATGGACTATCGACACAAAGACTTGACCAACTTGTTTACGTACTGACTAAGACTTGACGCTTTTGAGTTTTACTTTTAACCTGCTAGACTTGTTTCTAACTGTTTCACCAAAGGTTGAGGGTGACGACCAATTTATTATGAATGGTGTTTATTGCAGGTGCAAGCGAGATGAGGCAGATGGGTTTTTTCAAATATTTGGATGTTTTTGATGTTTTGCAATGTTTTGAGGCTATTTTTGGTATTTTCCAAGGTTTTACAAATGTTTTGATTTTTGATTTTTCAATGTTTTTGGGATTTTTTGAGATTTTGACCAAGAGACTAACCTAAAGACCTATCCTAGGGGCCTCGGGGGCTGATCAATAGATTAGCCTTACCTACGTTATACACACAGAGACCACGTAGTTCGACTGACGACTTGACCGATTTACAGACGATGATATACATGATGAGATGTCAATTTATTATGACAGACTCCTATAGGACTGACCTAAATGTCTCGGGGGATGATCAAAGATTAACCTTGCCTACATTCAAGCTTAGAGATGATGTAGTTCGACAAGATGACCTTGTTTTTGGCTTTTTGAATGACTTTTTGACCTATTTTTGGATTTTGAAATGTTTTGGATGTTTTCTAGATTTTTTGATTTTCTGATGTTTTTGGATTTTCTGATTTTGAGGACTTTTAGACCATACATGAATCTGATCCGATGAGAACGTGCCCCCAACGTGATGCAATAGACTACTCTGATAAAGGCAGGACTGACCTTGAGGATGGGCCAAGTAGTACTAAGAGGGATCATGATACGAACACGAGACCAAGCTATGATGCAGATGCAAATGGATGTGTAATGTATGGAGATATGGATGTGATGGATGATGGAAGCGAGATGGATGGATGATGCAGAACAAGCCATAAAGGTCCTGGTGGATGAAAAGTGCTTATTTACACAAGGCACTTGTTTGCCAGGTTTTCACCGAGGTACTTGCCCAAAGTGCCACCGAAGTGGTTTTCACTGGAGGACGATTTTTTTTAATCCTTTTTCTAATTTTTTTGGATTTTTTGCTTTTTTGCTTTTTTTGTTGTTACCAAGACGCCTGTTTGCCAGGTTTTCGCCGAAGTAACCATTTTTTCAGGACTTTTTCTAATTTTTTGGATTTTTGGTTCTATACCTGGAAGAATTAGGCATAAAACTTTTTGAAATGGGAGCTATTCATGGGCTCCTGCAGAGGTTCCCCTTCGGGTGTTGATAGCTGATATGCCCCTGATTTATAGCTTGCTGTGACGATGAAAGGTCCTAACCAATTGGGTTCGAACTTGCCTTTGTTGCTGGGATTTGGGACATTCTTCTAATTTTCTTTTAAGACCAATTCTCTGACTTGGAAACTCCTGCTTCTGATCTTCTTGTTGTAGCTTCATTTGAGTCTATTTTGATAGACTTATAAGTGATTCAAAGCATCAATCCTTCTCTCATCCAGTAACTCCAGCTCATTTAGTCTTGAAACTCAATATTCTTCATCAGTGATGAGATTTTGCAGTGATATTCTGAGGGATGGGAGCTCGATCTCAATAGGTAGTACAACTTCTGATCCGTAGACTAGGGAGAATGGGGTGGCGCCAGTGGGTGTGCGGATGCTAGTTCGATAAGCCCAGAGGGCGGAATTAAGCTGCAAGTGCTAGTCATGACCTGCGTCATTGATTGTTTTCTTGAGGATTTTGAGGATGGTTTTGTTTGTGGCTTCTGCTTGGCCATTGCCTTGGGGATAGTACGGGGTGGAGAAGCGATGCTGGATTTTGAATTTCTCGCACAAGTCGCGAACCTCCTAGTTCTTGAATGGTGTCCCATTATCTGAGATAATGGCTTGTGGGACACCATAACAACAGATGAGATAGTTGAGGATGAATTTTGAGATTTGCTTCCTAGTGATATAGGTCATGGGTATGGCTTCCACCCACTTTGTGAAGTACTTAGTTGTAGTTATAATGAATTTGTGGCCATTGGACGAGGTGGGTGAGATTTTCCCAATGAGGTCGAGTCCCCATTGTGAGAAAGGCCATGGTGTGACGATCGGATGGAGTTCTTGAGCTGGAGCATGGATGAGATCCCCATGCTACTGACATTGTAAGCACCTTTTAGCGTGATCATGTGCTTCTCACTCCATTGTGGGCCAGTAATACCCCAGCCTCAGCAGTTTCTTGGCAATGGTCATTCCACTTGAGTGTGAGCCACATATACCGTTATGAACCTCAGTTAGAGCGGTTAATGCCTCCTCAACATTTAGACAACGCAGTAAGGTACCTTCTATGCTTCTACGGTATAAGGTATCTCCTAGGATGACAAATCTAGATGCCTTTTTAATAAAGGTTCGTTTTAGGCTCGATGGTAGGTCAGCGGGTATGACTCCTATTCGAAGATAAGTGTAGATGTCTTGATACCAAGGATCACCAGGACCAATGATTTCACACACATATTCCGATTCCGATACCTCGAATGTGGGAACGAGAAGCTGCTCGATCAGAAATTCATATTTCAGCACGTTGTGAGGGATGTCTACTAGAGACCCAATTGTAGCCATGGCGTCAGCGGCTCTGTTGTTGGTTCTTGGAATCTGTTCAAATGTTATGTCAATGAAGGATTCCTTGAGAGTCTCCACCAATTTCTTGTATGGAGTTAGTTTGTCATCCTTAGTCTGATATTCATCATTGACTTGATTTATGATCAACTGTGAGTTGCCGTAGACCTTGAGAGCTATGACATTCCATTGCACTGCTATTCTGAGACCTATAGTCAAAGCCTCATATTCCACTATGTTGTTGGTGCAAGGAAATGCCAATTTGTATGATCTTGGTATGCAGTCCCCCTGTGGGGTGATGAAGAAGACACCAGCTCCTGATCCATGTTGTGTATATGACCCATCGAAGTATAGTTTCCAGTGATCAACAACGTTGAGGTTAAAGATGGATTCATCTGGAAATTCAGATACAAGAGGATTCTCAGAATATATGGGTGCTTCTGCTAGTTGATCTGCAATAACTTGACCCTTGATGGCTTTGCTTTCCACATACTCGATGTCATACTTTGACAGTATTATCACCCATTTTGCCATTCTGCCCATAAGCATTGCCTTTCATAATAGATACTTGAGTGGGTCAATTTTTGCAATGAGCTTGATCTTGTGTGCCAACATGTAGTGTCTAAATTTTTGGGATGCAAATACTACTGCGAGGCAAGCTTTTTCAATGAAGGAGTAATTTAGCTCGTGACCAACCATTGCCCTGCTGATATAGTAGATGGCCCTCTCTGTTCCAATTTCATCATGTTGAGCTAGGAGAGCTCTGAGGGCTGTTGTTGTTGCTGACACATATAAGAGAAATGGCTTTCTTGGGATATGTGGCATTAACACTGGTAGTGTCAGTAAGTATTCCTTGATTTTGTTGAATGCTTCTTCACATTTTGCGTCCCATTTGTACGCTACTCCCTTGTGGAGTAGGTGAGAGTATGGGTTCTGCTTATCTGCCATTTGTGCTATGAATCGTTGGATGGATTGAAGTCGGCCTTGGAGGCCTCTTAGTTGCTTTAAGTTCCCTGGTGCTTCCATCTCGAGGATTGCTTTGACTTTTGCAGGATCCACCTCGATACCCCTCATGGATACTATGTATCCTAGTAATTTTCCTGATTGTATGCCGAAGACGCACTTCTTGGGATTTAATCTGACCTTGTATTCCTCTAATCTGTCAAAGATAGCACTTAGGGTTGCTATATGATCTTGTCTTTTTCTTGACTTAGCTAGAATTTCGTCAACATAGTCTTCGACTATTTTCTGAATCATGTCATGGAATATTAGTGTCATAGCCCTTTGGTAGGTTGCTCCTGCATTCTTTAGGCCGAATGGCATCATGTTCCAATAGTAGGTCCCCCATGGACAAGTGAAGGCAGTCTTATGTTGATCTTATTTTGATATCATGATCTGGTTGTATCCTAAAAATCCGTCCATAAGTGATAGCATCTCATGCCCTATTGTCATATCTACTATCATGTCGATGTTGGGGAGTGGGAAATCATCCTTGGGACATGCTTTGTTCAAATCTCTGAAATCCGTGCAGATTCTGATAGCTCCGTCAAGTTTTGAAATAGGTACCAGGTTTGATACCCATTCTGGATAATCAATTGGTCGGATAAATCCAACATCTAATAGCTTTTTGAGCTCCATTTTGACTAACAAAGCAATTTGAGGATGCATTTTTTGAAGCTTCTGTCTGACAAGTTTTGCATCTAGATACACTGCTAGGTGGTGAACCACAGTATTTGGATCAAGCCCGGCATATCAGCATATCGGTATTTGGATCAAATACGGCATATCGGCTTGTGATATGCGGGGTCTCCCTGTTCCTAGGTTGGTGGGTTGCATTTTTCGGCCAAGGCTGCGACTTCTCTTGATGAATAGCTCTTAGGGGAAGATTGAATCCTTCATCCTCGGGCACTTTAAAGAGGTTTTCACCATTGGATACGTCCTTTCTTTTTACTATTTTCTTGTCAGAGAGTGCCACAATGTGGTTTTCACTCAAGGACTTGGATATGATTCTTAGTTTTTCACTTTTGCGACTAAAGGATTCAATCATTTCCCTGTAATAAGCATGTGTGTCTAACTCCATTATGAATCCTGCCTTATGATCTCCATCTGGAATGTTATCCCTCAACCCCATGAATTCTGAGAGTGCCTCATCATTTTTGAATGTGTCGAGAACTGGTGGTCCTCGTTGGTCATAGTCGATCAGTTGGGGGTAGACTAAGCGGATCTCATGATTTTGCGTATCTGGTTCAAAGGATATGGTACTAATCATACACAAAGTGGTATCTTCGAATAACGTAGGGAGATTGGATATGATATCTTCGTCATCGCTACTAATATAGGGCTCAGTGATAAAATTATGTGTGTCCCTACCTGTGACTATTGGTGAGTGTAGTTGTACTATTACTGGTTAAGGAGAAACATTAGTAGCTCTAATCGGAGGACTTCGGCCACGTATGGTTATTCTCGGAGTGGCACATCCAAGACCAATATTTTTTATGGGTCGCGTCTCCGGCATGATAGGTATTATGAGGCCGTTGTCATTTTGCCCCAATCTTTGGTTTCATTCATAGCCCATCGCAAGCATCATGTGTAGGCCTTTGCTCCTTTCATCCATTGGTAATTTAGGTGTCGGTCTTTCATCTCGGTACAACATGTGAGATGGATCTGCTTCAATAACCTCTCGGCCAAGGTCTCCCCAGCTTGTGAATTCAGGATAACCCTCAGGATACGTTTGTGATGTGGAAGCTTGATTTTCTTGTGGGCGTCCTCGTGATCTAGGAGATTGTGGTAACTCTCCTATCACAAAAGCATTGTTAGGGAGCCTATAACTTCCACAACCATCCTCCTGGATGATGAGCTTGATATCGGATATGGTGGGAATGGCGGGTGTCTCTGTCGCAAAAGTGGACGTGAGAGTGGCGGGATCGATGTATGATGTGGATGGGCCCTCATCATTTTTGGCACTTGAGAATTTTGTAATATTTGGCTTCAAGGTTCTTGCAGTATGAAAACGGCTCAGGATATCCATGGACAGTAACCTCTTGTCCATTATGTGTAAATTTTACACATTGGTGGAAGGTTGATGCTACGGCTTTCATTGCATGGATCCATGGGCGTCCCAGGAGAATGTTGTATGGTAAGTCGAGGTCCAGGACCTGACAGGTGGTTTCCATAAGTGTTGGTCCTACTTGGATAGGGAGCTTAATTGTGCCTTGAGACACTCTTTCTTGGTCATCATATGCTCTGATTGTGATGCCTTTACCTTTATCAATGGTATCCTCTGATATTTTAAATTGTTTGATTAGGCTGAGAGAGCAGATGTTCAAACCTGCACCCCCATCCACTAGGACCCTTTTGATTTTGATTTTGTTTACAATGACCTCCAAGTGAAGTGCACGATTGTGAGATGGTTGGGCGGGAAAATCTTGGTTAGAAAATGTAAGGAGATTAGGTGTTATAATGTTTTCGACCATAGCTTGGAATTGTTCTACATCGAGGTCTGCGGGGACAGTGGATGAGGCTAATGCTTCCTCAAGGATCTTTTTATGCACTGATGAGATTTTTAACAACTCCATGATGGAGATGTGTGTTGGCGTTCTTTTGAGTTGGTCTACAACATTGTAGCTATACATAATGGCTCTTGATGTAGGGACTCTATTTGGTTGGGATGATCCTGTAATGGTGACTTTTCTGCCTCTTGTGGTGACTCCACAATCTTCGGCATGGGTGCCTTTGATGGTGATGACCATGTAGTTTTCATTGAGGTTGGCAACAACTATTTCGTATACATGATTTACACTTCCCTTTCCTTTATCCTTGCTATTCCCTTTGTTGCCATGATTTGGCATTGAATTCGTGTAGATTTTAAGATCTTGATTCCCTGTAGGTGCTTCCACATTTATGATTCTTTTGTCAATGAGATCTTAGATGATGTTCTTGAGTCTCATACAATTGTTTGTGGTGTGGCCTTTGATTTTGTGGAACTCACATAGTTGATTTTTATTGTACCAAGGAGGTTTGACATCAGGTTCTTGGTAATTCTCAAATGTAGGAGCTTGGATGAGTTTTTCATCGATTAGCTTTTTCATGATGTCCTCAAGTGGTTCCCCCAAAGTAGTGTGTTTTCGTTTGGGGTATGTCTTGCATTTAGGTGGTCCTCTTTGGTCATTGAGGTTATTGATGGTGGGATTATTGTTGGGTTGATGCGTTGTGTGATGAGTGTTTTGGCATTGTGGTTGGATTTGCGGTGCGGGTGTATTTTGGCGTGGACCACTAATGACCACCTTGGCATCGACGACGCCATCATTAGTGATGTTCTTATTTCTCGCCCATGTACGAGGTTTATCATTGTAATTTGATGGTGGGCGATTGTTTTGCGGTTCGTGATATGATGTTGATTCGATGGGTTGAGTCATAAGGGCTCTTTCAATGCTAAGCGCCTTGGAGATCAATTGATCATATGTGGTGATACCCTAAACTTTGAGATGGAATGATAGACGACTTTCAAGATTGGCTATGATTGTGCAGACTTGTTGCTCTTCTAGCATGGTCCATTTGCTCTGATTGGCCTTGGATCACCATCGTTGAAGGAATGAAGTGAAAGATTCATTCTTTCCTTGTTTCAGAGCGTATAGTTCTTCGAGACTAACATCCATTGTAATGTTACATGCATAATTCTTAATGAATGCATCTCTAATTTCTTTGAATGTCCTGATGCCTGAAGGTAAGTGAGAGAACCATTCTATAGCATTACCTACTAAGCTCCTAGGGAATAGCCGCATCAGATAAGTATCATCATATGCAACCTCCATACAATGAACCTGGAATTCCCTAATGTGATCTTCAGGGTTTCCCGTCCCTCGATATTTGTCAAATTTAGGGATCTAAAATCCCTTAGGGAATGGTTTCATGTTTAGGCTCCTATCAAATGGATAGGGACACAAGTTGCTTTGTGTTTTGGTTGTCTACCCTGATTGAAGGTCAAGCACTTGTTGCGAGAGCAACCTGAGTTGTGTCGTCATATCATTTTGGGGATCAGGGGGTGGGATGAATGTGTTTTGAGGTGTTACAATCGTGGTTTGGATGGATGGGTTGGTTGGTGCATTGTTCAATGGTATCGGTATGTTGTGGCGGGCGAAGTAGGCTTCTACTTGCTTTTGGATAAACAATGCTTGTTGTTGCTCTTGTTGTTGTTGCGCTAGGATTTGTGCTTATTGTTGCGCTTGCTGTTGTTCCAACAACGCTTGTTGTTGTGCTTGTTGCTGTGCTTGTTGCTGTTCTAACAACGCTTGTTGTTCTGCTTGTTCTTGTTCCCACAACGCTTGTTGTTGGGCTGCCAATTCTGCCGCTTGTTGTTGTTCTTGGTATTGTTTTAATGCTTGTTGGTATGCTTGCAATTGCGTTGCTTGTGCAAGAAGTTGTGCTTGTGCTTGTGCTTGTTGTGCTTTCGCTTGAGCTTGTGCTTGGGCTTGCGCTTGTGTGGCTTGTTGCTGCAGTAATAGTTGTGCTTGAGCAACCCTTTGTGCTTGTAATGCTTGTGCGGCTTGGGCGGCTTGTTGTTGTTGCTGTTGCAATAAAGCTTGGTCTTTTTGTACTTGTTGCGCTTGTAATGTGGCTTGTGAAGCTTTGGTAGCTTGCCTAGCTTGAGTGGCTTGTTGCACGACTTTTTGTTTCTGCACTTGTTGGTATCCTCTTTGAAAAGCGGCTTGTAATGCAGCGTCAAATTGGTTTGATGTGGTGAACATTGGTGGTGGTGGGGGTGGTGGTGGGTTTGGAATGGTGGTAGATGATTTTGTGTTGTTTACGTGATTGGTGGATGGTGTTGTTGATGTGGTAAGTGGCATCGTTGACGTGATTGGCCCTTGAGAGACCATGTTTTGCAATGTTTTGGGGGTGTTTGATGATGTTGCCATTGCTTGTGTGTTTGTCGTTTGTTGGTGTGATGTCAACAATAAGTTTTGAGCATTTGGAAAAATGTTTTGATTGATACTCGGTAGAGGGGGAAGCCCTAAACCAAGGAGTGGTGTAGATGACAATGGTGATGGTGGGAGAGGTGGAAATGTAAGGGGGGTGAATCCTTGCGAGAGTGTTGTGGTGTTAAAAATTCCCCCTGGTCTGAATATGTCTCCCTCCTCTTGTGAATTTGTGAGGAGAGGTGTTTGTGGTGCTCCATAAAAAGATGTTGATGATGGGTCATAATGTAAAGTGAGAGGAACATTTTGGTGTAATGGATTATGGAGGATGTTTTGTTCCACTGTGGTGTTTGCGTCCAAGTTTTGGTTATTCATAAGGGGATGTGATTGAAGTGCATTGAGGAATGTGTTTCCCTTGTTAACGTTGGGTTGAGTTGGAGCAAATAATGTTGTGATTTGCGAGATATTTTTCGTGACGTTTTGAGATGGGGGTGTAGATGAAATGGGGATGGTGGATGAGATTGGTGGAAAAGATGTCTCTACTATAGTGCTCACATCAAAATCTGAAGGCAACTTGGCCCCTTGTTTTTCTAGTTCAAGCATGTACAATGAAGGGTTAAGTCTCATCATGATGTTGATGATTCTATGGTTGTCTAGATTTTGGAGCATTTCAGCTATTTGTTCGTGAGACATTCCAAAGGTAAGATCCTCCCCTTGGGTTTCCTCTTGTGGGTTTTGCGATGATGCTAGAAGGCTAATTGTGAGATTTCCATCCCCAATGGGATTCATTTCAGGAGTGGTTTGGCTAAGATCACTTGAAGCGGGTGTTTCTTTGTTGGCTTCCATACTCTTCTTGTATTGAGATCTAGTTAGAACCATAAAACAGGGATCAATCTTCGAGAATATGGGAGATGAATCTCTTGATTCTTTGGATTAATCTATATTTTATGTCCCAAAGTGAAAGTTTTTAGGATGCAAAAGTGATGATGATATGATGATGATGTTTAAGGATGTTATGGATGTTTATGGGTGTTGTTTTTGGCTTTTGATAAATCTTGAATGAAATGCTAGGACTTTGGATTTTTGATTGGTTTGATTTTTGGATTTTGAGATTTTGTCCTTGATCTTGATTTGGATTTTGATTTTGAGCAAAAAGACCCTAAGATGTTTTGATAATGATCTAAAGGATAGTTGTGTTCAAAGGATGATGATTTGGATATGTGTGAGGAGAAGGATGCATCTACCCACACCTACCCAAACAAGATGATTGTTTCACTAAGTATATGGAGAAGGATTCATCTACATACACTAAGCTAGACAAGATGATTTGGATGACTTTGACTAAGGATATGCAAAAGGATGCATTTACACATTCCTAGCCAAAGGTGTTTTGATAAATGTTTTCAAGGACTCAGTCTCAATGATTTTGGTGTTTGCTTGATTTTTTCATAAAGCCTAGCACTTCAAGGATGATTTCAAGGTTTTTCAAAAGATGATTTGTGAGATGGATTTGATGTTTTGAAAGATGTATGAAAGAGGTTTGATTTGTTTTGATCCTTAGGTGAACCTAAAAAGACACTTTGTTTCCTAGACCTAGGTTTTGAAGAGCATGCATATGCTTCCTAAAGACCTTTGTAACCAAGAAATGATTTGAACATTTTGGATTTCCAATCAATGATTTGTGCTTTTTGGATTTGGAGTCTTCAACACACATGAAAGTTAATTTTGCTTAGCTTTGCTTAATGGATTTATTTTACAAAAAACACTCTCTTTGATTAAGGTTTCAAACTAAGATGTCCAATGCCTTAATTTCTTTAAACCCCACAAGATATTTTATGTGGAAATTCAATGAGCTTAAGGCAAGGTTTTTCCTATTGTTTACTCAAGAAGACAAATTGAGGTATAATCCAATGCTTAGGAACCTCTAAGGATGTGAATCCCCAGGGAAAGCAGTAACATATGGATTGATTCAATGATATTTGTCTTCAAAAGGGTTTGAAATTTTGAGAATCATGTTGAATGTTTGTTTGCAAAATGTTTTCGAATACCACACTGTGTTTTCAAATGAAGAACAAGTACAAGCCCTATGGATGTGTAAGACAATATTTGTTGGATTCCCACTTGGACAAGTCCAACTACGCTTATCTCTAGCGGATGGTTAGATGCTTGACCCCACTGGCTCCCCTCCATGGCTCATTATTGTCAATCGGGGCAGCCAAGCATCAACACCCATGAAACTCCCATGGCATGCTTTCCATCTCTACTAGAAGACCGTAAGAGTGTGGGGCGGCTTTAGAATGACCGTTCTTGCACCAACAAATAGATTAAGGATTTTTGCAAATTCTAGCACATGGGTTCTAGTAAGGACTTTCCGTTCGTGGAGATTGACCCATTCGGCAAGAGTCCCCTTTCGGATCCATCTTGTCGGAGCCAACCGCGTGATAATGGCGTTTAACCAATACCCACATTTATATCCCGGCTGGAAATACTCTTGGCTTTAGAGTGTTACCGGTTGAGTCGTTCCCTTGGGTGAGTACTTTTTCCCCAAGGCAGGCCCTCTAAGATAAACAAAAGCAAGCAAAGACACAATCCGTAACTCAATCGATCTTTGATGGCACAAAGAAAGAGAATGTACGCGAAAATACCCCTACTTACACTCGCACAAGATGTTCAATTTTTAAGCCCAAATCAAAGTGTTTCAAAGCAATAAAATGTATTTTGAGTGTTTCTCTTGCACCCTAGATCGCACGAAGCACAAGGGGAGAGGATACGCACTCAAAAGACAAAATCACACAATTCAAGCACTTGTTTGTTTTATAGCCTTCAAAGCAATTGTGAGTTCATTTTAAGCACCAAAATGAAGTGTGAGTTTTGATTGTTCAATTCTTAACCTCAAACAAAATCTAGTGAGTTTGTCCTAAGATTCATTTTAAGCCCTTTGCAATGAAAAATCAAATTGTTCTTTTTAGACCCAAATGAAAATTAGTGTTCTAAAACGAAAAGATAAACAATTTCGTGAAGTAGTGTTGATCAAACACTTAAAGCGTTTAAAAACACTTTGAGTTTTCAAAAAAAAATTCCCCTCGTTTCATTTTCGTTTGCTAGCCTTCTCCTTCGCTTTGTACCTTTTCCTCTTGCTTTTCCTTTGTACCTTGTGCCTTCGTTGTTTGTTTTGTACCTATAAATAACATAAATAAGAGTTAAGATGTAAGATATGGTTAAAATATATAAGGCATACCGCCTTTTTGAAAAAAAGGAACAAAATTATATTGTCAAAGCACATGATTAACTCAATGACTAATCTCAATAAAATTTTATTTTATCCTCACTTTCATAAAAGAATACCTAATTTCAAAACCCTATGTATATAAATTCTTAAATCTTCTATATTATTACCATCATATTATAAAGTCATAATACAGTGGCTAGCAAGCAAGTGAACAAAATCGTATCTCAAACGTTTAAAGAAGATTTCAAATGAATACTTATGCAGAAAGTCAACAACCATAAATGCAGCTTTTAGAAAGGAAGTGTTAGATCAAAACAAAAAGATCACAGACACAAAATTAAAGCTTCTGATCCTATAACTGTGCCCTGTAACTGTTGTATTAAATGTTTTGAATGATTTCAGCATTTACTCAAGGAACCAAATATCACTGTCTTCACAGCACTGCCTCGCCATTAGTCAATATTTGTCAGACGTTATAGTTGCAGCTGCTTAGGTAGATTTCCAAGAAACCAAATATCACTGCCTTTACAGTGCTGCCTCATCATCAGTCAATGTCTGTAAGAGGTTGTAGTTGCAACTGTTTTAGTAGATTCTATCAAAGATTAGGGACGCCTAGAGAAGACACGTGAACTACTCCATATCATACCCCATAGAAACATGCTCTCATAGAATGTAAAAAAGTTGAACATACTATTCACCTTGGACACTGTTCTTGCAAGATGATCAACACCAAACATGTTATGTAATGAACACAGTAAATAATAACATTTGACAGATATTGTACTTCATTTTGGAGCAATGCACTTGTTTGACAGAACTCTCCAATCAAATGTTATCCCATGGAACACAATAACTACATGATATTGACAGTCTTATAAAAAAAATTCTAGCAGATGTAATTTAGTAGTTATCCCATTATTTGGTGCGTAAAATTTTCCAACGCACTCCTTGCTAGAAAACAGTCAAAGTGTGTGACAGTCGACAGAAAGAGGGAGATGCACAAAGCCTCTATAGATATTAGAACAAAAAGATCTCGAATATCTGCCTTAATGCATTAAAGGAACTTATACGGTGGTAGCGGGTTAAATACGTTGCATCACAGCCAAACATTTTCAACAGAAAATTAATGAGAATAAACAACTTATTCGGCCATCGCCGCCTCATGCACTCGATTTGTAAGCTCACAAAATTCTCATTTATGACAAAGAGAAAACAACTTGTGCTATGTTGTAATGTTTGGCATATCGTAAAGGTAATGATTCTTGATTTTAGCACAGGGATATTTGACACTCTTTCTTTAAACCAATTGCTTAACCGTATGTTTAAGCTTTGTGGAATTGATTGACTGGTCAGACACTTACCATGAGGATGAGCTTTTACTTTGGACGGTTGAGGACAGTCAACCCTTTTCTACCGTGATTGACAGTAATGCTTATCTTACATATAGCAGAAGAATGAAGGAAGTGAAGGAATAATGACTTATGATTTTCAACCAAACCATGAAATACAGTGCTAGGATCTAAGCTATGTGCCAATTTGAGATTAGCAGTGACTATAGAAAAGACTCAAAATGAAATAAGTCATACTAATAAATGACCACATTATGTAATGGGGACTTTAATTACTGTCAGCCACGATAATACTAAAGTGCAGCGTCCAAACATCTTACAGCAACAAACTACAAATATCCAAGATTGGAGATTGCAAATCAATATTAAATCAAAATCTCAATGATACAACAAAATATTGAAAGAAAAACAATTTCAACAAACTGCATTAGAGATCACATTTAGCAGCAATAGTACGTTGTCAAATTTTTTTTTTTTTTTAACATTTTAAAGTATCTTCTTTTCCATAAAAGCAAGTAAAGCAACTAATGGTTAGTTGACACTTTTTCCCTCATTCTAGCGCCAAATGTGGTTGCTACAATCTGCAAAATGGCTAAAATGTCAATACACAATATTAGCAATACAACAAATTTTCACATCCATATGAAGTATTGAATCATGCTTCATAATGCAATCCAAACAACAAAATATCAACTAAACTAAGTGAAAGCACAAAGAAGCAAGAATCCAACTCTATCTCATATTGGATTGGTGTCACATGTGCTAGTGACCCTTTCCCAATCCTTGATTGATAAGCTTAGATGATGATGATGCAATGGAAATGATGAGAAAAATTAGTTCTCAAGGAGAGTAACTTTGCATATGCTTTTTGGATGAAATTGTGGAGGATTTTCTTGAGGATGAAGCACCTATTTAAGGATTTTCAAAATGCTAAGTGTTGTAGAGAGACCAATGTGGGACTAAGATTAGACAAATGAAAGAAGGACACTTGTCAAGTGGTGATTGGTTGATGTATGTGCAAGATTTGGGAAGAGTGCCCATGAGAGGGAGAATTTGAATTAAAATTTGAGAGTAAATGCTAAGTGGGGGACAAGAAAATGAGCAATAAATGCAATGTTGGAGGAGAAAATCAACTTTCCTTTGAATTCAAAGTTGAGGGAATATTCCCCATAAATGCCATGTTGAAAATAAATATTTTGATAAATCAATTAAATGCAATTTCATGTGCAAGTGGCCAAATCTAGAGAATGCAAGTGGGTGAGATTAATATTTAATCAGGGTTAGATTAAATAGATGATGATTATGCTGATTTAATGCTGATTAGGTGAGTTGACTTTTAAGACTTTGATATTTGATTTATTTAAATCAGAAAATGATGGAATATGATTTAGGATTTGATTTAAATAAATGTTTGACCTATTTAATTAAAGGGATGATGTTTGATTTATTAAAAGGCTGATGATAATGTTTATTTGATAAATGACCTTAGGAAATGATATTATTTAATGAATGGATGAAAGTGATGAATGGACCTAATGTGAGACCTAGTTCGGTTGATGAATGAACCTGATCAAATGCAGAATGTTAATTTTGCATGTCTACAGTACCTAGGTGGCCTTGTTTCACCCACAACTGACTTGGAGTGCCCAAAAATTGTTCAAATATACTTGGGAGGCTTAGCTCCTAGTGAGGTAGCCTAGTAGCACAATGGGGCAGCTTGGTAATTAGTGGGGCAGCTTGGTTTGTAGGGAAAAAAGTTCAAAATTTAGTCTAACATTGTTGGGTGGCCTAGTCCTATGGTTGGGTGACCTAGTTCCCCATAAAAAAAAAATAGAATATTAACCCTCTTAACCATGCTTATCCAGTGATTTTCTTAGCCTAATGACACTAATGAATAATTTGTATGCCTTGTATTTTTCCCATTCAGGTTGTGTTAGTTGTCAAAACCCTTTAAAAAAACCTAGTCAAGTTTCCATGTTTCAATACTTGATCTTTCTTCATTGTTGTGAGGCCTCATATGAGAAAGCCATGTAAACATATTTTTTTCCTCATGTTATCAAGGGTTTAATGGTGTTTTGTGCATGTCACTTTTGGTTTTCATTGAGAACTTGTGGCTTCTCTTGCCTTGTTTTGAATTCCTTCTTTTGAATTTGATTGGTTGTCAAACCTAAGGTTAGGAAGATTATGTACGTAGTCTTGTGAAGTCTTGGGAAGGTTTTGATCCTTCTTGGTTGGATTTTTTGGTGTCCTCAAAAGTCCTCTTAGGTCATTGAGTGTGGTGGAGTATTATTATTCCACTTGTGTAGGGCGCTACCACAATAATGGGTTACACTTTTTGGGACATCCTGATTTTTGCCTGAAATCACATATTTTTAGAAAATACAATGATTTATGACTTTAAAGGTTCCATTTAAATTATTTGAATTAAAGAGGGATTGATCAAACCCCCTTAGATCAAACCCCCTTGAATAGAACCTTGTTAGATTTAAACCATACCTATAATTGAGTCTCCTCTACACCTATCAAAATGCTGATAAAAAACTACTTTTGATTTACCTTTTGAGTGATCAAATGAATTCATTTAAAATTTATGTTTTGTAATCCTACAGCCCTTATTATAAGCTTCCCAAAAAGTATAATTTTAAATATGTTTAATTTGATTATTATATTTATTTTTTATTTCTTGTGAATGTAGGATTTTCAATGAACATCAAATTCTTCATTTCACACATACGAAAAAATAGAAAAATAGAGAAAAAAATTCTAAAAAATACATGTGCACTAGGTATTGATGTCCTTATTCCAACAAAAAAAGAATAAGTTAATTCAAATGAATACAAAAAAGTTATGTAGGCCAAAGTACACCTCTGTCGAAATTATAATTATGCTGACTTGGAAAATTAATTAAAAAATATATATGTAACCAAAAATAATGAAAAAATATCCATTCCCTAGATATTGTTGTGAAAATTTTGTATTTTAAAAATTAGAATTTTATCCTATCTATAAAAAAAGTTATGTGGGCCGAAGTAAACATCACTTTTTAAAAATGCTGATTATTAGAAAAAATAAGTTATTAAAAATTACATAAAATGATTCACAATTTTTTTATTTTATTTTTTAAAAAAATATAATTAGAATCTACACAAAATATCCAACAAATAACTAGTTTGATTCATCTTCAAAACCTTAATGGTTTAGCTACTATAGGTATAAGAAAGTGAATGTCTGGTGAAAAATCTTGATTTTAATGTCAAGTTTGGCCAAAAATTGTAACCCATTATTATGGGATCACCCTGTGATGCCGCGTTGTGATAGGACATCTTGGGAAGCGTGAGGTTGTCTGGAAGTGACTCGTTGTCATTCTTGTTTGTGGTGATTTATGCCTCTTGGTTAGATAACATCTTGTGAATGTTTACCTCTATGTTTAGATTTATTTAGTGTGTATGGATGTGGATTATAGGTTGATTATTCCCTCATCTTATGCTAGTATGGTGTTGTGAGAGAACGCAGTCATGGTTTAGTAATCGTTCGATGTGTAGGTGTTGTCCTCTCTCTCTCTCTCTCATATGTTCATTGTGATGGATTTATCCCATGATTGGTTAGTCTTTTGCTATTGCAAACTTTCTTATGAAATGGTGAAGTTTTCTTGTTGTTCTTGTCATTATGTCATTGTGACACTTGTATGCACATTTTTGTACAAGTGTGACATGTCATTGTTGCTTTATCAGTGTTTTCCTTGTTTCAAAAAATAAAGTTGTTCTATCAGGTTTTGTTTTGAGCTTGTTAGCTTGGGGAATTATATCTAGTATCATAGCCTATTTTGCAACACTAATGTCTTTGGTTCATGTTCTTTCCCATGTGGTTGTTGGTTGTTGGTACATGATCACTCAAGTGATTTTCTTGGTGAGTCAGTGTTTGGATTCTTGCATGGATGCCTTGGGTGGCATTTTGGAGGGTTTTAGTGTGAACTAACCTGTGCAGTGAGTTTGAGGAGGAAGAGTGCCTCCTATGCCCTAACAAATTTAAAAAATATGGGAAGATACCCCTAGTTGAGAGTCTCTCGAGTGGGGAATGATCACTCTCTAGTGTGTTGCTTGCTATGTGAGAGCTTTGGTCGGGTCTTTGCATGTGTGGGTGTGTTGTTAGTAGAAAGTATTGTTTTCATTTTTCTATAACATGATATGTTTGGTAAATGCTTGCTTGTGGGGGTTAGTTAGACCCTTTAGTTGTCAAGAAGTGCTTTCATGTGTGATTGACATCTTGATATACCAATCATTGCTTAGTGTGAATGTGTAATGAACCTTGAGTGGTCTTGTTTATTCTTACATGGATGTTGTAGACACCAAAATTTGATCATTCCCATATGATCAAATTTCCTCCTTTATTCATCAATTCTGTCAATATTAATCGATTTAATTAATATTGTGCTTCTCACATAAGACTCTTAAAATGCTTAATTTAATAATTAAATACTTTATTTAAGGCTTTTATCTTCTCTAAATTAAATAAATACACCAATTTATTTAATTTAGTCATCCTAATCTATTGAATTAAAATCAATTTAAAATTCCTCTTTTCTCACTCCTTGTCACATCCTCCATAATCCATCTCTAATATGAATTAATTTAATTAATTCATATTTAGGGTGTGCATCCTCTTAATCAAATATTAATGTCACATCCTCCTACATTTGCCACTTGTATCTAATCTTCCATTAATTATCATAATCAAGTGTTCGCACAACTTTAATCAAAGGCATTAACCATTTTTAGCACCACTTTTTGGTCAATTCTTTCATTTTTCCTTTTTGGACATTGACCCTCCTCCCCATGAGAATTTTTAATTCTCATTTATTCATCTTATGTCTCTCTCCTCCCCATGTGAATTTTTAATTCACATTTTGTCTTTCCAAGGCTTCTAGAACCTTGGACTTGTCACAATCTCCACATGTGACCAAGTCCCACCTTTTTGGAGCCCACCTTTTATCCTTTAGACTATCCTAAGAATGTGAATTTTTAATTCACATTTATTTCTCCAACCACCTCTCCTTTTCCCATAGGGATTTTTGAAGAATTCCAAAATTCCTCAAATGTCCCTTTCATTCTCACTTGGGGACAAGAAATCCCTTTTTGAGGAAATCTTCTCACTCCCCAAAGTACTTGGAAGGTACTTGTCCTTCCTCCACCTCATGTACCTTTTGGCCACCTCATTCACACCCCATCTCCTCTTAGCCATCTCACAATCCACATGTCAAGATGTGAGGGCTTGTGAGTCCTCAACTCACCTTAGCCCTTCATCTTGGCCTTGTTGGATAAATCCCAACCATTGAATTCTCTAGAGAATTCAAGTTTCTCTATAAATACCCCCTCCTTAAGGGCATTTAAGAACACTTAGCCATTTTATAACTACATGCTGCCATTTTGTGTACTCATCTAACCTTCAATTACATTCACTTGCATTTATATCCAACCACATAGTAAAATCCTCTATTTAGCCACATCAAGAGCCATCAAGGAGCATATATATCAATCCAAATCAAGGGCCAACCAAGGAGTTTCAGCTGCAAGAAGGAAGGTATATCATTTGTCTTCATTTAACACTTTCCTCTTTGTATTTTCAAATTCCTTAGGCTAATCTTCAGGTGTTCCATTATGTTTTCCATTGCATTTTAATTGCTTAGAATAGGTTAAACATTTTGGTATCACATTTCTTGCACGCCCGGTGGGACCCACAAACGGGTTCCTATACTTCACGTTTGCTGTTGTTGAGATTTTTGCAGGAACATGTCACAGTGGGGCGATTATGCCCCTATTTTTACTACAGTGGGGCGATTAGGCCCCTGTTTTTACTGCAGTGGGGCGATTACGCCCTCTTGGCTGAAAACTATTTTTTGTGCTAATATTTTTCTACAGTGGGGCAATTACGCCCTCTTCACTGAAAACTATTTTTTGTGCTAATATTTTTCTGCAGTGGGGCGATTACACCCTCTTGGCTGAAAACTGTTTTTTGTGCTAATATTTTTTTGCAGTGGGGCAATTACGCCCTCTTGGCTGAAAACTATTTTTTGTGCTAATATTTTTCTGCAGTGGGGCGATTACGCCCTCTTGGCTGAAAACTATTTTTTGTGCTAATATTTTTCTGCAGTGGGGCGATTACACCCTCTTGGCTGAAAACTACTTTCTGTGCTAACACTTTTATGCAGTGAGGCGATTACGCCCTCTTGGCTGAAAATTGTTTTTTGGTGCTAACATTTACTATAGTGAGGCGATTACGCCCTCTTGGCTGAAAATTGTTTTTTGGTGCTAACATTTACTATAGTGAGGTGATTACGCCCCCTTGGGCTGAAAACTACTTTATGTGCTAACACTTTTCTGCAGTAAGGCGATTACGCCCTGTTGGCTGAAAATTATTTTTTGGTGCTAGCATTTACTGCAGTGAGGCGATTACGCCCTTTTGGCTAAAAATTATTTTTTGGTGCTAACATTTACTGCAGTGAGGTGATTACGCCCCCTTGGGATGAAAACTACTTTCTGTGCTAACACTTTTCTGCAGTGAGACGATTACACCCTCTTGGCTGAAAATTGTTTTTTGGTGCTAACATTTACTGCAGTGAGGCGATTACGCCCCCTTGGGCTGAAAACTACTTTCTGTGCTAACACTTTTCTGTAGTGAGGCGATTACGCCCTCTTGGCTGAAAATTATTTTTTAGTGCTAACATTTATTGCAGTGAGGCGATTACGCCCTCTTGGCTGAAAATTATTTTTTGGTGCTAACATTTACTGCAATGAGGCGATTACGCCCTCTTGGGCTGAAAACTACTTTCTGTGCTAACACTTTTCTGCAGTGAGGCGATTACGCCCCCTTGGGCTGAAAATTATTTTTTGTGCTAACATTTACTACAGTGAGGCAATTATGCCCCTGTTTTTACCGCAGTGGGGCGATTACGCCCCTGTTTTTACTGCAGTGAGGCAATTACGCCCTCTTGGCTGAAAATTATTTTTTGGTGCTAACATTTACTGCAGTGAGGCGATTACGCCCCCTTGGGCTAAAAACTACTTTATGTGCTAACACTTTTCTGCAGTGAGGCGATTACGCCCTCTTGGCTGAAAATTGTTTTTTGGTGCTAACATTTACTGTAGTGAGGCTATTACGCCCCCTAGGCTAAAATTTGTGCTAACACTTTTTCGCAGTGGGGCGATTACGCCTTTGTTTTTACCGCAGTGGGGCGATTACGCCCCTATTTTTACCGCAGTGAGGCGATTACGCCCCTAATTTGCTGCAGTGAGGCGATTACGCCCCTGTTTTTACCGCAGTGAGGTGATTACGCCCTTGATTTGCTGCAGAAGGGCGACTGCGCCCCCTGGAAGGTAAAACTATTATCTTGGCTTCAGTTTTCTTTGCTATTTTCTCCCTAACATTGTTCTTGCAAGGATACATGTGTTTTTTGCTGACTTTTTGCAGCATATTCTTGTGAAGTTGATGGAGAAAGCGGGATAAAACATCTAACATTTCTTTGCAGGGCTATCCATTTGCTCAAACTTTTTAAATTATCCTTGTTGTTTTCATTAATCTAAGAACATAGTTTAATTAAAGGGAGTAATATTCATTGCGTGTGGTGCTTGTCTTTTTGTGTTACCCAAAGGGGGCATTAGCTTGTTTTCACTTTCCCCTTGCACTTCGTGTGAGCCTGGGGAGTAGTTGGAGATGGTTAGTGCTTTCTTTATAGTGGGACCTGCTTGGGGATTTCATCACCCCAAGGGACGATTCCAACCACGCGTACCGACAGGGTATATAAAGGGGGAGAGCGAAAGCTGTACCCCAATCCAGTTACGTCGTAATCGGCGGAGCGTCGAAGCTAGGGTGATACCTAGATAGACGTGAAGAGTTGGTATGAGCCCTTCAGTATCTCGTTGGGGTTCCCGACTCATGCTTGTGATGGGCTGGTGTTCACGGTTGTGCCTCACGTACCAGAGTATATTGAGGACTCCCTAGACACCTTGTGCATCCTAGATTAAGACCTCTTTGGCCATACCCTTAACACTAATCATAGGATTGTGTTTGCTTGAGAGTTTTTCTTGTGAGAAACCAGTGAAATTTTGACAATTTGGCCTTATCATTGTCATTTTAAAGTCCTTGCCATAGTCATTTTCATCAAACCAAGCCTCTATTTTTACTGCGCCTCTATTTTTACCACAATGTCCCTGATTTACTCGCCTACCCGCAGGTGATTACGCCCCTGATTTACCGCAAATCGCCCCATTTTCCCATATTTACCATTCCCAACCATTATCTCATCATCCTAAGCCTCTGTTTTGTCACTCTAAACCTCCAAAAACCTCCATTTGACCATTTTAAACCTTCATCTCATCATTCCAAACTTTTGTTTAACCATTCTAAATCCCCATTCATTCTCCACAATTATCTTCAATCCACCCGTTCACTTTAATCTTTCCCTAATCCATTCAAAAGTCCATACCTTCACCTAACGAATGCCATAATTTTTACCATTTGCATCGCCAAACACCACCCATAACCAAACCGTCCTAACCTTGTATTACAAAGTGGTTACCCCAAATTGACCATAGTACTTGAACTTGATTACTAGTCTCTAACTTCGACCCAAATCAATTTGCTTCCATCTTGAGGTGAATTCGGTGTCGCAAGTTATCATCCTCGGCCTAATCAATCCATTCCTACCTTAAGGTGGATTCGGTGTCGTGATCATCCTCTTAATCAATTAGAGCTCTTAGTCATTAAGGGTAACCTCCTTTGGTTAAACTCAAGGTCTCTCTCACATCTTTTATCATCCAATCACACCCATCCAATCATCCAAATCTATCAAAATTGATCTTTCGATCGAATTATCCAATCAATCAAATCACATCCGGTCAACCAATGTAATCCTATTGATCCAATCCAATTCGATCAAAATCCAAGTCCGATCCCATCAAAATCCGATCCAATCCAATATATCCAAACAAAGTCTGATCCAAATCCAAACCCCATCCAAACCAGATCTCATCCAATCATAATCAAATCATTCATCAAAATCATTTTTATAATCCACTCATAGCACATTTGCATGCCCGTTCAGACCCGATCACAAGCAAAGAAAATGGCCGACACTCAAGCTCAGAATGCCCAATCAAACAACCCTCAAGATCCCAATAACACAATGAACGTCTCATCAGATCCTAACAAGGGTACCAACATCCCTCACGATCCTCATAATGGTACTTCATCGCACTCTAATACCGAGAATCATAATAACTCGCCACATGGTGAAGAGAGTATGGTTAATCAACCTGAACTCACACTTGAGGAACATTTTAGTAATCCTGCCAATGTGCAAATGACTGACCGTTTGCTTGAAGAACATGGGGAAGAAATCTTGGCCCACCTAATTAAGAAGGGTGTCAAACCCCCCTTGAATGTTGACTTGTCCAAATATAAGGGTGCCCCATCTAACGTACTCCAAGGTTCACAAAATGCACCAGAAGGTTCATACTTCTCCAATGTTCCTCCAGTTGAGGGTTGGCATCAACCTGAATTTGGAAATGTCGTTCTCTATCAGGTTAACTATCCCCCACATGTTTCGGCCTCAGTTATGGGAGGTCCTCAAGTGCCTGATCCCAATAATCCTTTTGCCTATGGTATGTTACAAAATGTTCCACCACCTCTGCCATTAACGTTAACAACACCCCCTCCTCTGAATCAACCTACAGTCAACGTTGGGGGCACCTCCTTTTCCACATCACTTCCACCTCCTGGGACCATAAATCTACCATCTCAACAGGTTCACCAACCCAACATTCCACCTCAATTACCTCCACAAAGCACACCCCAGCTGAACATTTCAGGTGATACCCAACAACCCCCTTTACAAAAAACTTCTACGCTACCTCCGCCATCTCATCCACAACAACCTATACATAATACTTTGGACTCTTCACAACAACCACCCTACCAACCACAAGGCAATCCATCTCGACCTATTGCTCAGACCATATCCCCCTTTCTCGCATCCATTTTGCGTCCACAGGCTCAACCAAAACACAATATCCCATCTCGGCCCACACAACATTTGATGTCACAACAACAACCCCCCCAATACTACTACTATCACAATCAGCAGCAATTTCACCAACAACCGCTTTATGCGACCTCCCAACAATCACAACAATACCCTCAACACCAACATTGAACCAACATGCAACGTCCCATCCAAGTTCCTCAACAACCTACCCCACACTTTTATCAAACAAATCCATACTATCCCCCACAACAACAGCCCTCATATCAACAAAATCCTCTGTCTTACCAGCAAGCCATATCATCATCCAACCATCCAAATCCCTATTTCAACAATCCAACGTCCTTTCAGCAGGATCCTTTATCATCCTATCGTCAATATCCCCCCAACTCACCACCAGCTAGCTCGGATTTGTTGGAAATCAAAGCCGCACTTAAGGACCTTCAAGCCGGGGCTACCAAACAATCATTCAAATTTGAAGACATATGCCCATATCCATTTGATCCCTCCATCTCATTGATCTCGTTTCCTAAACATTTCGAGATACCAAAATTTGACAAATACAAGGGAAACAAAGACCCTAAGACTCACTTGCAGGAGTTTTATTCCTAATGTCAAGAAGTCATCTACAATGAAAACTATCTCTTGCGATTTTTCCCACGAAGCCTAGCAAGCCATGCCTTAGATTGGTTCATGACTCTCAAAAAAGGGTCCATAAAAACTTTTGCAGACCTGTCAGAAAAGTTCGTATCCTACTTCTCTTTCAATTTGGAGAAGGATACAGACACCTTAGATCTTCTCAAAGAGAAATAGCGTGACAGAGAAACCTTTACCAGCTACCTACAACGGTGGCGTGCATTAGCAAGTCGAATGAAGACCCCTCTAAAAGAAAAAGACATGGTCACTCTTTTCATGGAAAACTCTCATCCTGACATGGCCCATAATTTTAGGTTACATTGTGTCACCACCTTCGCGGAGATAGTAGAAAAATGACCCATCCTGGAACATGCCCTTATTGCCAAAGGACACATCAAAATACACGGTCATGATAAAGAGAGGGCATTTGGAGATAAACCGCGATTCTGGAACAAGAACAAGAATGCGGTGAATGACGGTGCGACAGACACTAAACATGTCCAAGTGGCTAATGAATCCCAAAAACAACAACAGTCTGTACCCAATGCCATATCTATACCACAGGGGGCACCTCGTCCTCCTCAACAGTCAAACCAAAACAATCAGGGGAATACCAAACGTCAATACGCCCAATTAGGAGAACCTCTGAGTGTTGTTTTTAATAAGTTGTTACAAATCAATTACCCCATCACATACCCTATCACCAAGCCATTCAATGAGTCCAAACCCAAGCCAGCATGGTTTAAGGAAAATGAGTATTGTGAGTTCCATAAAATCAAGGGACACTCTTTGAATAAGTGTCAGGGTCTGAAAAACTATGTTCAAGATCTCATTGATCGAGGTGATATCAAGGTTGATCCCAGTCAAGCTTCATCGTCCAATGCTCAATTACAGATATATCAAAACGCCTTTCCAAACCATAATCAAGGCCCTAGCACCTCCAACAGTAATCCTCAAAACAACAGCACAAATAATGTGAGCTACAATAATGTGCCCTTCAATTACGAGGGTGTTATTCATTACATTGAGCAGGTGGAACCCCATGTATCCATGATACATGTTAAAGCCAAAGACCCTCAATGTGTTATTACTACACGACGAGCCCGCATCACTGTCCCTACAGCCTCTACACCTGTCCAATCAACTCCTGTAAGCTCTCAGTACAACATCCTTGATCACTTAAGAAAGACCCTTGCTCATATATCCATTTTGGATTTGCTTAAGTCTTCCCCAGTACATCAAGAAATCCTCAACAGAGCCCTACATGAAACCCATGTGCCGAATGACATCGATCCCACACAATTCCATCAACTCCATTTTAGCCAATCCATTTTAGTGGGACACTTGGCTTTATCTCATCAACTCCATTTTAGCCAAAATGATATGCCAAACATCGATGTCAATCATAATCGCCCTTTACATATTGAAGTCGTGGTCGCTCGCTATAAAATAAAAAGGGTCTTGGTAGATAATGGCTCTACTCTCAATTTGTGTACCCTGAAATTCATAAAATAGGTGGGGTATACTCAAGCGGATTTAAGTAATCAGATCATCATGATCAAGGCCTATGATAATGCAGAAAGGAATTCAAAGGGGATTATCAGTCTTCCTATCCAAGTGGGACCTGTGCTTCAATACACTACCTGTCATGTCCTTGATTTGGACTTGCCATATAATCTCCTCCTTGGCCGCCCATGGCTCCATGCTATGCAAGCCATCCCCTCCACGTATCATCAGTGCCTAAAATTCCTAGTCAACGGACAAGAAGTCACCATCTATGCTGACCCCCAACCATTTGAATATTGTCGTGCTTTGGAAGCGTCATTTCCCCATTTACATTATTGTCCCGGGGTTGAAATGGGGGCATCCCAGTCATCATCCGCTAATCCACCCTCCACTGTGATAACCACTCCATCCTCCACCACTGATCCTACAGTCACCAAAGTCTAGATCATTAACAAAGGGTGTGGTGAATACGAAATGCATACTGCTCTCAATGTAGCAACCATGCCGCCATCACCGCACGAGTATGGTCAACCTTCGCATGCTACCTCAAAGGAAGACAAAACTGCCACCTTCAGTGGTAAAAACATCCCTACCACCACTTTCAGATCCCTAAGTGTCAAGATAGATGCACTAGAAGAGGACATAAGCCAATGGGTCTACCGAGAAGAGCCCGAACCAGAAACTCCTTTAAAGAAATATTTTCAGGAAAAGTACCCCTGGCCAACAAAGTTCGTGGAAAAGAAAAACTATCAAGGCAGGGGCCTAGGAAAAGAAGAACAAGGGCGGTTACAACCCATTAATACATCAAAGCTACCAAAAAATATAGGCATTGGGTATGACAAAAAGTAGAAAAGCCCTACAACATCATCCAATACTTCCAATAACGTCTCTATGGACAATGGATCATTGGAAGACATACCCGAGAAGGAATCCATCATACGTGCATACGATGACGTCGATCACACCGACCTATCATCCATGTTCGAATGCCTATCCGTCTGCACTATTAGCCTATCCCTTTGTCACCCTGAGCTTATTGATTGGGACCTATGTAATAGCACACCTATCAGTATGTCTGTAGATACATATGTCAACCTCATGGGATTGGGGGAGGATGAACACTCTAGTCGCAAAAATAAGAATAAGAAAAGCAAAAAGCGGTCATCTAGTGAAAACCTCCCTGAGGCACTTCCTGACCTTGGAAAAGTAAAAATAAAGGACGCATCTGATGGCGAAAACCTCGAAGAGGCGCTGGAAGATGTAGATATTCATCTTCCCCTTATGGGAACTCAGTTATCTGCCCGATCATCTATTCTGGTTGAAGAGACTCAAGAAGTTAATCTGGGAACTGCTGAAAGTCCTAAAATCACCTATGTACCTAGGTCACTCTCAGAGCAAGAGTATTTGGTCATCGTGCAGCTACTCCAAGAGGGAATCATTAACTTTGCTTGGTCGTACTCAGACATGCAAGGCTTAGACCCTGCCTTAGTAGTTCATGACTTAGACATTCGCCCAGATGCCAAACCTGTCAAACAAAAGCTCCGCAAGATGCATCTGCAGGTCGCATTATTAGTCAAGAAGGAATTAGAGAAGTTACTAGAGGCGGGTTTTATCAGACCAATTGACTACTCTGAGTGGATCTCTAATAGAGTACTAGTTTCCAAACCAAATGGAGACATTCGGGTCTGCACAGACTTCAGGGATCTTAACAAAGCCTGCCCAAAAGATGACTTCCCTTTGCCTAACATTGACATGTTGGTTGATCTCACAGCAGGACATGAGATGCTATCCCTTATGGATGGCTTCTCCGGTTATAACCAGATTCGAATCACACCAGAGGACCAACACAAGACTGCCTTCACAACACCTTGGGGTACTTTTTGTTACAATGTTATGCCCTTTCGTCTCAAAAATGTGGGAGCAACATATCAGAGGGCAATGACGGTCATCTTCCATGATCTCATACATATCATCATGGAGGATTACGTCAACGACCTATTAGGGAAATCCAGAACATGAGCAGAACATCCTACCATCCTGAAAAAGATATTTGAGTGGTTAGAGCATTACAAATTGCGGCTAAATCCAAAAAAGTGTCTTTGGGGTCACGTCAGGAAAGTTGTTGGGTTTCATAGTTTCTCGCAGGGGCATTGAGGTTGATCCCGCTAAGGTAAAAGCTATTCTGGACATGCCACCTCCACGCAATCTGAAGCAGTTGAGAAGCCTCCAAGGGAAGATGTAGTCCATCCGTCGGTTCATAGCCCAGCTAGCAGATAAATGTCATCAATTCACTCATCTTCTAAAGAAAGATTCCACCTTTCTATGGAACCAGCAATGTCAGATGGGTTTTGATAAAATTAAGGAATATTTAGCTCATCCATCGATATTAATGCCACCTATTCTAGGAAAACCTCTCCTACTCTACATCTCTGCTACTTCAGTCACACTGGGGGCATTATTGACACAACATGATGAGTCATTCAAAGAGAGAGCAATCTACTACATTAGTCGAACATTGGTCGGCTATGAGTTAAATTACTCCCCCATGGAAAAGGCCTGCCTTGCACTAGTCTTCAGCACACATAAACTTCGTCATTACATGCTCAGCCATCCAGTCAAATTAATCGCTAAAATTGATCCCTTGAAGTATTTGCTATCTAGAACCACTTTAACTGGCCGCATGGCCAAATGGGTCATGCTCCTAAGCGAATTTGACATAAAGTATGTACAGCGAAAAGCCATAAAGGGACAAGTTATAGCTAATCAATTGGCCGAAGCACCATTAGTAGATGCTTACCCCCTAGACACCAAATTTCCAGACGAAGAAGTCTACACGATCACAGAAGCACCAATTTGGACACTATATTTTGATGGCTCATACACGCATAATGGATCAGGTGCTGGAATTTTATTAGTTACCCCTCAAGGTGACTACATTCCAAAATCATTCAGAATAGCATTCCTGTGTACCAACAATATGGCAGAGTATGAAGCTCTCCTCACCGGCCTCAGAATCGCAAAGCAGTGGCACATAACTCAGTTGAAAGTCTTTGGTGATTCTTTGCTAGTCATCCGGCAGGTTAATGATGAGTTCCTAACCAAAGATGATAAACTATTACCCTACAAGCGCATGGTGGATGATTTTAAAAAATATTTCACCTCTATACAATTTGAGCAAATTCCTAGGGTACAAAATAAAGCAGCTGATGCAATGGCCACTATCGGTTCCCTGATTGACATGCCTAAAGACCGAATAGAGTGTGAGTTTCTCATTGAACAACTTTTAAACCCTGCATATGACATTCTTGAGACTGATATGGTGTGCGATATCGTAGGTCCCGCCTCCCCGTGGTACCAGGACATATACACCTATCTTCGTGATAATATTATACCCCCAGAACTTACACACAACCAACACAAATCCTTTATTCATCGCTCTTCCCAATACATCATTATCGATGATACGCTTTATCGTCGCAGGTATGATGGAATCCTCCGTAGATGTCTGAATGAGACCAAAGCCCGCACAGCACTAATGGAAGTACATGGTGGTATTTGTGGAGCTCACTCAAATGGTATGGCTCTGGCCAAAAGGATCCTACGGGCTGGATATTATTGGCCTACATTGGAACATGATGCTTGTGAATTTGTGAAGAAGTTCCTTCCATGCCAACAACATACAGATTTGATTCACGCCCCAGCACAAGATCTTCAGCCCCTCCTAGCACCATGGCCCTTTTCTTAATGGGGTTTCGACTTGATTGGCAAGATTTACCCACCATCATCTGACGGTCATACATTCATAATTACCGCCACTGAATACTTCACCAAGTGGGTAGAAGCAATGCCCCTTTCACAGATCACCGGTACTCAGATTTCCAAATTCATCCTCTACCATATTCTCTGCAGATATGGTATCTCGTCCACCATCCTTTCTGATAACGGAAAACCCTTTAAAAACCAAGCCATGAAACACCTCTGTGACACCTTCCATATCCAACATCGATGGTCAACGCCTTATTACCCTTAGGGCAATGGTCAGGTAGAAGCAACCAACAAGACCCTCATCTGCATCCTCAAAAAAGTTGTCAATAACACTGGACGAGATTGGCACCTCCATATTCATCCTGCCCTCTGGGCATACTGTACATCCATCCTCACCCCAACAGGCGCCACCCCCTATTCTTTAGTATATGGTGCTGAAGCCATCTTGCCAATCGAAGTTGAGCTTCCATCACTGAGGATTTCTTTGAAGAATCTTATCAACGAAGAAGATGCTCATGTTGCACGGCTTGCACAGCTAGAATTACTGGACGAACGAAGAATAAAAGCCTATGATCACCTGCAAGAATACCAAAATCGCCTCAAACATCATTACAATAAGAAGGTCCGTCCTAGACAATTCTAGGTTGGTGAGCTTGTTCTTAAAGAAAACCAACGCACTCAACCGGACCATGATAAAAAGGAAAAATTTGAGGCAAACTGGTTAGGGCCTTATATCATAGCTGCCAAATATGGATCTGGGGCCTACAGGTTGACTACTCTTGAAGGAGATCCCCTTGATGATCCCGTCAATATCCTCCATCTGAAGAGGTTCTATGCCTAAGTCCGTTTGGTAACCCCACCTAAATAAAAAAAATAAAAAAAATAAAAAAATAAAAAATCCAAAAGAAAATAGTAAAGAAAAATAAATCCGTCTTATGGTGAAAACCACCTCTTGGTGGTGCCTTAGATAAGTATGGATGGTGAAAACCTGGTCACAGGCATCATCCATAGAGGGCTTAATCATTATTTACCTGACATCCTAGTTATTTTATGCTTTCATCCGCATCCTCACCCACCTCAGCCTAGGCCACTTGGTATATATTGATTGAGCATTGGACGACCCATCTAGCCTATCCCCCATCCTGAGCTTTTCTGTATCCCACTTTAAGCTTGTGTCTTTTGTTCCCTTTGTCGGTCTGTCCGTGTCACCTTATGGGATCATCCATCGTGTCAGTCTCCATCTAGATCTCATCCTTCCGCATCACTGGTCGAACTATGTTGCCCCTGCGCTGTCACGTAGGCAAGGCTGATCATCCGATCTGCCCCCAGGGCATTTTGGATCAACTTGTTTTGATCCTCCATCACTTGGCCTTCACAGTCCTCTTTCCGCTTTATCCATGGTCTTTTAGTTGAACTATGTTGCCCCTACGCTTTCACGTAGGAAAGGTTGGTCATTTGATCCTCCCCCGGGGCATTTGTCTGTCGTGTTTTATGTCTGTCATCGTCGGTCACCATTGTCCTCTTTCCGCTTTATCCATGGTCTTTTCATGAACTACGAGGGCTCTGCGCTTTCATGTAGGCAAGGCTAATCTTTGATCGGCCCCCGAGCCCCTAGGTCTATAGGATGTGTCAGTCTGTGTCTTCATCTGGCCTATTATTCTCAAATACACTCCATAGATTATCGAAAGATTTAGTTAAAGAAAAGCATATGGCGTCAAACTGGGTCATTCTAGTTTAGTATCCATCGTCGGTCTCAACAGGATGCATCCTTCCTAGTAGACCTCATTGATCCCATCCATCACCCTAATCCTATGGCAAAGGACGTTTTGATTTTAATTATGATCTTTTGATGTTTTGGAATTTATTTATCATTTGAACTCATTACCAACACTTGTCATGGTCACCTTGATCCATCATATCATGGTGTGCTTTGACTAGTTGACGTATGGGTTCATCTTGGTCTTTTCTTTGTTGTTGTCTTTTTTGGTTGTCCCACATAGTACCCACTGAGATCCATGGGGTCTTGTGTTACGTTGGGGCATCCTTGTGTGTTTGCGGTTATTCCGATACCTGGCCTGACCAAGGTCATCATGACCTTGGGGTGTTGGGGTAGCCCCTTTTTGCTTGCTGTGTTTGTTTCATGCATTGGATGCCTACTGGCCCTGGTTTTATATATCAGGGTATCTGGTACCTTATGCTATAGCAACTATCAATGCTCCAAAGATGGCAACTCATATTAGGATTGCATTTCATCATCTGTCGCATTGCATTCACCCTATGATTTTAGTTGTGCAAATACTTTCTCCCTCTCTTTCCCATTCTTTTCAAAATACTCCTAATTTTTGACAAATGCCAAATGACACCCATTTTCACAATCACTACATTCCCATTTTCCATTATCCTGGCAGTTCTTATTGGTACTCATGGCCATATGTTACTTCCTATACAATTACCAAAGCATTATTGCATATCAAAATCATTCTATTAACCACGCATCCGTTGCCACCTGCATCACCGCATGTTAGATTCATGCCTACATCACCACCTGCATCACAAAGTGTCAGACTCATCATACATCACATCCTGCATATGTAAAATGTCCATACAAAATCCATCATACACATATACATACACGACAAATAAGTTAACCAGGCATCCATACATATAAATCATCATAGATACAACATGAACACATGACATATCACCCAATCATCCACATTTACACACACCCAATCATCCACATGAGCATCTAATATCATAAACATGTGCATAAATAAACCAACATATCCATCCACATAAGCAGGAGATATCATATACACATGCATATAATCACCCATCACAAAAAGGAAACACACTACATAATGTCAATAAGAACTGTCCCATGTCATAATCAAAGTCATATAATATATGTCCATCATACATCAAAATCTATCATATATCCATCGCCTAATAAACTACAAACCCCAGAGATATGGAACCTCTCTGATCTATGTCAACAAATCCTACATGCTCCACCCTGCATCTGTCAAAAACTCGGTAACCTGTCACCTCCCGAATGAGCTACCCACATCTGATCTCTGTGGGGAATCCGGTACTGATCTCCTATCTGGTGTAGCACCTGGTGAATCGCTGTAGCCTCGCATCCGTGTCCCCAGTGACTGCGACGGCGCTGGCATCTGAGGTGTCTGCCGGGTATAACAGAATGTCTGCTGTGCCAGATCAGGAACTGCATAATAATATGCCGCCATCCAAAATCTTGCCTCTCGCATGCTCTGCTCTCGCTCTGCAACCTGGACCCGAGTGGAATTCTGCTCGTGACGATACCTGTCTCAGTCCTTAGTAATGGCTCTCGTCTCCTGCTCCCATGCCTCCTGAGCCAACCGGCTCTGTGCCAGCTCTGCCTATAATCGATCCCTCATCTCCTCTGCAGCCGTTGCCTGTGCCACCGCTGCATCTCTCTCTCTCCACAACCTGCATATCTGCTCCTTACATCCCACCCTCACCTGACCTATCGATGCACGCACCATCACGACATCCCTCTCCGCCTGTAGAGTCTGCATCTGTATCTCTGCTGCATCTCTCTCCCTCTCAACCCCCTGTGCCCGAGTCACTGCTGCATCCCTATCCCTCTGAAGAGCTTGTGCTCTCAGCTCTACTGAATCCCACTCTCTCCAGAGAGATGATACCTATGAGGCTACCTCCTCTCTCCTCCTCTGAAGAGACTGAATCTGTGCCTCTGCCAACTCTCTCTCATCCTGCAGCACCTGCACTCATGCCTGCACTGTGTCCCTCTCTGCCTCCGCTACATGTACCCGCGCTTGTGCTACATCCCTCTCTACCTGCATAATATGAACCTGCTCCCTCACCCATCTCTCCTATTGTCTGCTCTAAACAATACACTTTGTCCCGTAGCTCATCTCACTCCTGCTGGAGATCATCCACCTACTGCCCACTACCTGCTGATACATGATCAATCATACCCACTGACCCCTCTCTGGCCTGCAATATAACGGTCTCTGCCTATAGTCTGTCACGGTCCCAACTGACAGCAGCTAACTCATCTTGTAGCCCCTGTATGTCAGCCAGTAGTACCTCCTTTTCTCTCCCCATCACCTCTACCATAAATCTATCAGTCCTCTGACCTGCTACTGGTGCTCTCGATAGCTTGACTATGAGTCTGATCACCTCTGCCTCTGCCACCCTCAACCTCTGATCTATGCTCTGAAGCCTCTCTATCGTGTCTCTCGGCTGAACAATCAAATCTCCTGAGGTCATAATAGGAACCACTGCCAATGGCTCTACATCCCAAATATCCATATCCAGCACATCTTTGTCTATCTCCATAGCATACTCCTCCTCCTACTAATCCTCCAAGCCCTCCATAGAAGGACAGAATCACACTCTTTGCGGCTGCCCATGCCTCCCCACTCTCATCAATCTCCTCGGCTCTCCTATCACCGGCTGCTCCTCATCCTCACTCTCCCCTATCTCTACAACAGGAGGCTCCTGCCCTGATACCATATGCCCCCCCTCTGCCGTCCCCTACTCCCCATCCTCTCTGGCTGACTCCTGGCCTCTGTCTCCTCTCGAGCACCCTCCTACCCGCTATCAACTCTGGCTGACTCCTGGCCTCCATCTCCTCCTGACCTCCATCCTGCTGTCTCTCCTCCCCTTGCTCCGCCCGTACCAACACTCTCCTCTGTCGTACTCCTCTATACTTCAGCCCCTGGCTTATGGCCCCCGTCGGGGGGCCCCGGCGGTGCGGGGTGGATGGCCGCGGGGGGCTCCCTTGCCCGCGGCTCTAATTTTTTTTTTGCCAATTTTTTTTTGCCAATTTGGCCAATTACCCATTTTTCTATTTCCCCCAACCTACGAAACCCATCTAACACATTTTTAACTATCTTATCAAATATGTTTAAATATTCAAAATAAATAACATGGGTTTTCGTACTCACCTTGCGGGGCACCGCGAAGTGGGTCCATCGTCTCCACAGCTCATCTGCTCAGTGCACGATCTCGGTGTCATGATCTCGCGGCATGGTTGCTCCGTCTCCTCTCCCTCTTCTTCCTCCTTTCCTCACTTGCTACAGTAACAATGACTAAGATAATTTTTAAAATTACCTTTTTAACCCCCTTCTTCCTAAAAGGTATTTTTTACCTTTTATTTATCTTTTTCTTCCTCCAACTAATCCCCTTCTTTCCCAGGGCCGCCATTTGCAAACCGTACGTCCAATCAAATCCATTCAAAAGGAAAAGTTGCTTAGTTTTTCGCCCTCTATCCAATGGTCTCCTCCATTTCTTTCTATCGAGAAGTCGTCTGGGGCCCCTCCTTTCTTCCCCATCCGCCATCTCGAGGGGGCATACCCTATCACTTTCTTCCATCCATTTCAAGCTAGGCACTGGGGCATCCCTCTCATTCTCTGTCAGGCTGGGGCATCAATCCCTATCCCTTTCTTCATCCCCGACATTTATTTTTCTTTGAAACATTGTTACTTTAACAATATTTCGAAGAGGGGCAAAATGTAGACACCCAAATTTGATCACTCCCATATGATCAAATTTCCTCCTTTATTCATCAATTCTGTCAATATTAATCTATTTAATTAATATTGTGCTTCTCACATAAGACTCTTAAAGTGTTTAATTTAATAATTAAATACTTTATTTGAGGCTTTTATCTTCTCTAAATTAAATAAATACACCAATTTATTTAATTTAGTTATCCTAATCTATATAATTAAAATCAATTTAAAATTCCTCTTTTCTCACTCCTTATCACATCCTCCATAATCCATCTCTAATATGAATTAATTTAATTAATTCATATTTAGGGTGTGCATCCTCTTAATCAAATATTAATGTCACATCCTCCTACATTTGCCACTTGTCTCTAATCTTCCATTAATTATCATAATCAAGTGTTTGCACAACTTTAATCAAAGGAATTAACCATTTTTAGCACCACTTTTTGGTCAATTCTTCCATTTTTCATTTTTGGACATTGACCCTCCTTCCCATGAGAATTTTTAATTCTCATTTATTCATCTTATGTCTCTCTCCTCCCCATGTGAATTTTTAATTCACTTTTTGTCTTTCCAAGGCTTCTAGAACCTTGGACTTGTCACAATCTCCACATGTGACCAAGTCCCACCTTTTTGGAGCCCACCTTTTATCCTTTAGACTCTCCTAAGAATGTGAATTTTTAATTCACACTTATTTCTCCAACCACTTCTCCTTTTCCCATAGGGATTTTTGAGGAATTCCAAAATTCCTCAAATGTCCCTTTCATTCTCACTTGGGGACAAGAAATCCCTTTTTGATGAAATCTTCTCACTCCCTAAGGTACTTGGAAGGTACTTGTCCTTCCTCCACCTCATGTACCTTTTGGCCACCTCATTCACACCTCATCTCCTCTTAGCCATCTCACAATCCACATGTCAAGATGTGAGGGCTTGTGAGTCCTCAACTCACCTTAGCCCTTCATCTTGGCCTTATTAGATAAATCCCAACCATTGAATTCTCTAGAGAATTCAAGTTTCTCTATAAATACCCCCTCCTTAAGGGCATTTAAGAACACTTAGCCATTTTATAACTACATGCTGCCATTTTGTGTACTCATCTAACCTTCAATTACATTCACTTGCATTTACATCCAACCACATAGTAAAATCCTCTATTTAGCCACATCAAGAGCCATCAAGGAGCATACATATCAATCCAAATCAAGGGCCAACCAAGGAGTTTCAGCTGCAAGAAGGAAGGTATATCATTTGTCTTCATTTAGCACTTTCCTCTTTGTATTTTCAAATTCCTTAGGCTAATCTTCAGGTGTTTCATTATGTTTTCTATTGCATTTTAATTGCTTAGAATAGGTTAAACATTTTGGTATCACAGATGCATTTGATTGAAATTGGGTGTTAGTATCATGGCTCATGATTGAGCATTGTGAAATGTCTTATGCAACTAATTCATTCGAAGTGAATGTGTTGTATGTCATATGCTTGGATTGTAAAAATGTGATATTATGGTAATGTTGCCTATGGTAGATTGTGTATTTTTATTCCTATTGGAGTATCACCATATGTATGGAGTGATTATGTTAGTGCATAAATGAAATATTGTATTGTCATAATAGAATATTTGGGTCAATGAATTATGTCCCCAAATAATATTGTCTATAGGATTCTTGTGAGAACCTAGATGGTTAATCATAATTATTTTCCCTCTTGCATGGGGTGCATGTTTAATTGTTAAATTAAAGTGTGCTTTCTAGGAGAATCATGTTGGTTATCTTAGAGCCTTAGCTATAATGTGCCCTCTAAATGATGTGGATGCCATTTTTTAATCATGTGGTAGTGATACATGATGTGAGTAATGTGTGTGTCATTATTGTGATTGTGAGTTTCTTATGAAAGTGGTGCTTGGGTGAAGCCCTACCCTTGTGTGGATAGAAATTGTGGATGTCATATTGAACGCTACATATGCCCTCTTGTATCATAATGTGACCATGTCCTGATGAAGTGCATTTGGTTAGTGTGGTTCTCATTGGCACGGTTGAATGCAATTGGTGATTTGTGTTTATATTGTGTTTGAGCATCCTATCTCTAACACACTTTGGATGTTATACTTCCAAGGTGTCATGTAGCTTTTTACTACCTCAAATGTGGATAGCATTAGTCACTCAGTTCATGTAATCATCTTTTCCAAGTTGATGCTTTATTTTGGTTATTGATGAACTCTCTAATCATTGATTTTGGATGAGCAATGAATTTTTTAATTTTCTTATGGTTGGTCTAGTCACCAAACTTTTCCATCTATCTATTTTATGAGCCTTGGTCATGCTTGATTTATTGTTGTAATTGCTAGCATTCTACTGTTACTGTTGGAATTGATAATTCTCCCTCTTGGGCTCTATTTTATCTTTGTGGTGGCTATTTTAAATGTTTGAAATTGTTGGTCCTATTCTATGTCATGTTTTGTTCCCTTTCATGTTTGTTACAAACCCTTGATAGAATTACAAGGGAGTAGATGGCGGAGAATGTCCCAATTATTGGTGTTTGTATTAATTTGAATCATATTGCATCAAAAATTTTCTTCAAGATGAAATGAAAGTGGATGTTGTGCGGTGTTTGGAAATTTGTGAATTTCTTGTATGTATATGGGTTTCTAGCTTTGAGTGGCTTCAATATATGGGAATGTCCTTGTGCTTGGAATTGAGTGAAGTGTATTCAAATTTTTGTATGAAAGCATTTATGGAATTCTATGTTCTATAAGTGAGATTTGATGTGTGGATAATAGTGTTTACATTATGCCTGAATTTTTTTTCTAGTAGATGGTTGGGTTTGAATTAGTCCAATAACTATGTGTGCTCTTGCTTGTCTTGGACTTGCTTGTTGGGGTCTTGTGACCATGTTTCCTAGTGCCTTGACATTATATGAGTGTCTTTTGAGGTATCTTGGGCATCGAAATTCATGTTGATTGATAGCATGAAGATGCACATTGTGCCTTTGAGGATGTTATTTTCATAGCTACACTCATGTTTGACATAATGTAGGGTATGAAGGTGCATTATTAAGTGCTTTAAAAAATATTACTGTGGTTATTTTATTATATTATATATGTCTATCCTTTTTAAGTTGCCATTTGAGGTTGTCCTAGTAGTTTTTAGGATTTTCTCCTTGGTTGTTTAGTGGTGTTCCTAGTTTAAGGATAGAAGAAGATGCAACTCTAGTTTGAGGAATTGGCTATCTTGTGTATTCTCTTGGAGAGTGCTTAATGCTTGAGCCTTATAGTAGTTGTTGGTTATCTTTTAGATCATGATTGCATGATATTTTTGGGTTGTTTAACCCTTAGATGGGTCATAGTCAAGCATTGTGATAGTGAAAAACCTAAGTTTTGCTCCTATGTTTAGTGTTCAGTTGCTTCCTTGGTGGTTGTAGTTTGAGTTTTGGGTTGCTAGGCCTCATTGTTTGGAAGTTCTTATACCTTTCAGAGGTAGTTTCCTAGATTATTTCCTCTAATAACCCTTATGTTGTTCCTAGTTTCAATTTGAGAAGATAATGTGGCTAGGAAATCCTCACTTTTCCCAAGAGGAACCTAAGGGAGAACCTCATGGTGAGTGCCATAGTTGGAGGTGAGGCATGCTCTTGGTGAGCATGGTGGTGAGGTAGTGTTACCTCTAGACTTGTGTGTTTGTTGGACCTAGTAGCTGGTTTGTGCAATCAACTACAATGACAACTAGTGAAGGTAGTGAGGTGATCTCTGAGGTGGTTATGAACCTAGTTGCAAGTGGTCACTTAGTGTGTGTACCCCTAGAGTTATGTGTTGTGTGTTTGATGCCTAGACTTGGTGAGAGTCTAGGTGGTTGATCTTGTGAGTATGATATGTTTATAGGATCATGTACTAGGAGTACCTATCCTTGCTCTTTGTAGGATTCCAAGACACCCTAGTTTTAGTGGAGGAGGATGTAGTACCCCTCTCATTTGTATCTTCCTAATGTAAGATCGACATTTTAGCTTCACCATTTCCTTGTGATGGTTGTGGTGATTATTTTATGGCTCTGAATGGTGTGTATGAACCATTGTATGTTTGAGATGAGGTTCCTCGACATGGTAGTTGTTGAAATTTCATATATTTACATGCTTGGCTTATCATTATGCTTCAATTCATTGATATGCATTATTTATGTTGTAATTAAACGTAATCCTGATTATTGATGTTGAAAATAATTTTTTTATTTGACAAATGTATAGATGTTATTTTATGCTTATTAGATTGGATCCCATTGGGATGATTATGGTGTGCTTTAGCTATAGATACATTGAGTAGGAACCCTTGATGTGTGTTGGATGATTACAAGTATAGTGTTTATTTCTCCACCTGGCTACACATGTTTGAGTTATTCCCTAATGGTGGTTAATTTGGAGATGTTACATTGGGCCTCCCTATCCATTCCCTAGTTGTACTTGAATTGAGTATGGTATGTGTCATACTTGACTTATGTGAAACCAAATCCGATTTAGGAGTTATTTCAAAATCCTTATGTGTCATGAATGATCAACGAATGCCTGATCTAATTAATGGTTGAAATTACATGTTTTCCTTAAATGAAATATTAGGAATTTAAATGATTCTTATATTTATTATTAAAATATTCTTTGTGTGTCAGAAAAAGGGGAAAAAGTAGAATGAAAGTAGAAATGAAGTGAAGCATTGTTTATTTATTTTGTGAAATTCCTTCAGTTGGGATTTGCAAGTTATGTGTGATTTAATTATCTAATTTGAATTGTGATTTTCATAAGTTTAAATGTATATGCTTATATGGATTTAGATCATGAATTTAAATGATATATGTTATTTAGAAATTAGTTTAAATATGTATTGGGACTTTGAGGATGATAGGAATTAAGGAAATAGAAATGAATTTTATTTTGGTTTTAATTTGAAATTGGAAAAGTGTCAAAAGGAAAAAGGGGTTTTATTTTCATTATGTAAATTTATATTTGGGAAGAAATTCTGAGAGAGAAAAACCTATTTTGGTTGAAATTTTGATTTGTTGATAGGGAGTGCATTCAGTGGAAAAATTCAACGAGGTTAGATTCGTTAGGTTAGGAATTGTAGGAGATTGTGCTTGTTAGTCCATGCAAGCTCTCGTTTGATGTGTGTGACATGCTCTTCATTTCAAAATTGGATTGTGTTTGAGGTATTTTTCTTATTTTAATTAATTTAAACCAATTTCTTTCAAATTTGAATATTGGAATAGGATTGGAGGAGTGTAGACACCTCCCAACACAATTCATTTTAAAAAATTGCATGTCTATTTCATTGTTTTAATTAAATTTTTGAGATTTTCCAAAAATACGGGGTTATAATTTTTAGGAAATGCATGAAAAGTGAATTTTATGTGAAAAGTGTGTTGTTGGGCATACTTAGAGAAAAGTGGTATCTTTATATTTTTGAATTTTGAAAAATAAATTTTGAAGAAAATTTTAATGGAGGATTTGGGAATTTTTTGGTTTTTGGCTTGTGAAAGTATGAAGAAAATTTTGTAAGTTTTTCATGAAAAATGATGGATTTTAATGTTTTAATGAAAGTGTCCGTCATGATTTATTGTAGTAATGCTTGTGGAAAAATATTATAAAATTTTGGTGAAGTTGAATTTGTTGCATCATTTTATGTGTCATACTTATTGGTGAGTGTGAAGAGCCTAGGAATAAGGTAATAGAGAGGGTTATGGGCGTGGCTCCCAATATGTCCCTGACCCAAAGTGGCAAGTAGCTTGATCATAGGTGGGGAGTCATTTAATCAAGTGATAATTAATGAAACACTAGTAATAAATTAACTAAGATAATGGATGCCCCTCCCATGCGTTGAGCGCTTTTGAAGGCTAACGATGTTTGGGAAGACATGCCAATTTAGGGAGCTCAAGTTTGATAAGATCAAGTATCCTTGTCTATATGAGAGGAACACTAGGTTTCGTGAGTTCCATACCTTCAAGCACTGTGATGACACTCCCTAACTAGCTCTCTAACACCTTACCCTAGTGTCTTGTGTGTGCATGATCCAAAATTGGTGAGTTGGCCCAATGACGATCCTTGTGATACCTTGGTAGTGAGTTATCCCATGTGTTATGCCCTTGGTGAGTTTTCCCAAGGACGATTTCTTGTATGGAATTGGTGAGTTGGCCCAATGTGGATTGTGATGTGACATTAGCAAGTTTTCCCAATGAGTTCTTTCTTTAATCCTAATTTGTATTTGATTCATCTTGTGTTTGAATGAGTGTTTATAGAGTGTTTTCATCATGTATGGTGTGTGTATAAGCCCTCTCCCCATGTTTTTGGTGTGAGTGTTGTGCTTGTGGCCCATGTGACTATCTCATAGCACAGTGGGAGTGGATTGTTTGATTCCATGAGGTCAGGTGTTGTGGTAACTATTATCAATCAGGATTGCATGCTAGTTAAGTTAGACTCAACTATCTTGTGTAACATGGAAACATTCTCAAGATATGGGTGACTTATGGTGAGAATGAATCTCCAAAGAGGGTTGGTTCCTCTGGTAGATCACCTAAACTAAAGACTTTTATGAGAAAAGGGATAGAAGGATAACTTGAAATGGAAAAACTTGAAACTTAAAGGGTGATGCACCAGAATTTTTAAACCTATTCACTAATTCAACTCACAATCAGCTCTCAAAACATTTACTCTCACAATCTCATGTGAAACATGCAACACAAAAGTGATTTGTATGAAGGCTTAAAACTAAACACAACATGCAACTTGCATTACACAAAACTTCTAGACACACACTTGCAATAATGAGACATGCAAAATGGTTCAACACTTAGAATCACAATTATACATCAAACCATTCACTACAAAATGAGACAAAAACCATGAAAGAGGAATGCACGATTGCTTAAATTGATATGAAAGGAGTTGTTATATCATAATATCATGAAAATTTGAGTTACAAAATGTTTACAAAACTCTCTACAAGTGATCAAGAGAGGAAGAAGCAATAACTTGAACTTAGAAAAAACTAAGTTTTTCTCCAATATATATCTCCAATGAATCTCCCATGAGTGAAAGGGAAAAATCTTAGCTAACTGCGCATCAAAATAGAAACTCCAATTTCATTTTCAAGCAAAGGGAAAAAACCTCAAAAATAGGGCCCAAAATTGCTCCAAATTGAGTGAGAAAAGATGGAAACTTTCCCTCCTAAGTAGATTGACTCAAAAGGACTCAAAAAGCACTCAATTTTGACTGGAAATCAGAAAAGAAAGCTCACTTCACTCTTGTTTTTTTATTTTGTTGTATAAATGATACTCAAACTAAAAAAGGCAAGTAAATTGAAGTCGCCTTAATAGATGTTTTGTACTTGCTTTTTTTTTGCATTTATTTGACATCTATTAAAGTAATTTATAAAAAACATTACTTTACTAGTGCCTTACATCACTTGCAGTTTCAATTGAAAAATAGAAAGAGGTTGACCTTGGCTTTTGATTTGATTTTTTGCAAAAAAACAAGATATACAAGGATTTGATTTGCAAAGTATAAAATATCCTAAGGTATTTGCACATTTGATTTTCTATAAAATTCACAAAAAACCTCCAAGGCACTTATCCATATGATTTTCTCCAAAAATCATAAAATGACACCAAGACACATAGCCTAAGTTTGTAAAACATAGGAAAGGATTAATACCACAAAGGGTATTAACAAGGCATAAGAAATTTAAAATTAAGTGAAAAAAAAACCCAAGATATGGGTTGGCCTAATGCTAGGAAAAAGAAAACCCTAGAACAAAATTGTGGGTGTTCCTTTCTTTTCACATCATTTTGCATTCCATTTTGTTTTGAGTGAAAACTTAGGCACCGCCATGGAACTAGGGTTTGAGCTTGAGCTTTTCAATCTTCTTGTTGTTTCTGGAGCTTTAATGGAGAATCTGTTGATTCTGTGTTGAGGACGAGCTAGGTAAGGTTTCAACACAAAAGATACAATGATTATCACTCATTATCATTTTTTGAAGGCTTTTACCCATGGCCAACTATTTTATTTCTGATGCATTTCTACCTCCATGCTTGGCTAAGACCTCCTTCTGTGTTTTGTGGCTGATGTTGAGTAATTTTTGGAGCTTAAGTTGACATTTGAGGTGGTCTCCTGTGTGTGGTGCTTGAATCCTCACAAAACCCACGGGGTAAGCTTTCAGAATTTTGACCTTTCACATGTTTTTTCCTACCACAACAACATGAAACTCATGCTTGCCTTGTATTTTTGTGCTTGAACTTTGTGGTGAAAGAAAATGATGCAAACTTTCATTTCTCCAAGTCGAGGGTTTTACTTGAACCATGTATATTTTCTTGCATTTTCTAGGTTCTCCACTGCAATTCTAGAAAATGATGAAAACATTTTTTATTTTTTGTATATTCTTATGTTCGACCTTGAGCCTTTATGCTTCCATTTATATAAAAACCTGAAGCTTTCTTATAAAGAGAGAATTCCATAGGTTGTGGCTCCACTTGTGTGTTCTAGGTTCCATTATTTTCTGCAAAATGAAAACTCTCTGCATTCTAGGGCCACAAACTTTATTTGCTTCTCTATGAATATTTGGAAACTTGATGAAGAAAACTCTGTTTGGAAAGATTATTTTGTTCACATTCTGGATTTTGAAATTTCTTTGGCTCGGATTCTGTAAATTTTTTTGGGCTTTTCCCATGCTTGAAGACACTTGAGGGTTTCTTATTACTTGCAAGTCGAGCCTTGAAACCCTAGGCCACAGATAAAACCAATGAAGTATGAGTATTTTTTTGTACATTCTTCTTTATTATGCAAATATGAGATAGAGTTTTGAAGCTTGTGACTTCTCCATTTGGGTTTTCAAAAACATGGGACCAAAACCCTCTATCATGACCTTTCATATCATTTAGGATTCAAAACTTTGTGGGTTTGCATTTCTACACCTTCCAAACCCTTCTCACAAAAGCAATTGCATTTTCTTTCTATATATTTCATCATACTCAGCATTTGATGATAAAAATAGGCCCCTTTGTTTATGTTAAGGTCGCTTTCACTCACAGGTTTGCATTCACTGTTTTGGGTTGCCACATATGCATTCAATATTTTAGGTGTTTTCTCTTCGTGTTGCTCTAATGGATACCCCACTATGCATATGGTATTTCTTTATAATGAATGCTTGATGACTATTCCATATTAGCACTCTATGAATAGTCCACTCTTTGTTGTCCCTTTTATGTGAGCATTGTTTGTCAACACCTCTTGATCCTTGGTGGTTGTACCTTCAAGGTATGGACTTCAAATAATATAGACTTCGAAAAACATGATGTATGACAACAATAAAAGATATAAGATCATGATGATAATACCATTCAATGAAACTAAATAATGACAACATAAAGTATTTGTATGCAAACAAAACTCCTTAATGAGAAAAAGGTGCACTTTTATTCTGTTATGTAGATCATTATGCTTGCATTCCATGACACCATTTTCTACAAATTTCACTATTTTAAGGCTGCTCCATAGTATTTTAAGGCTTTTGATCACTCTGAACTACTCCTACATGTCATTGTCACTATGTTTTGTCCTATTATAGAGCTTGTCTTCTATGCAACCTTAGACTAAAAATGACATTGCTCTTATGTTCTGCTCACTGAGAGTTGTCTTATTGAAGAAACTTTGATTGCCCCTGTGCTACTTCCTTTGATATTGGTTGCCTTTTTCTACGAATGTATCTCTTGTTAAGAGCACAAAGTTAGCCAAAATATGATATCTTCACAAGAAAAGGCACCAATGTCAAAGGGATTAGCACCAATAGGGTAGGATAAGCTTTACTATGGCACATTTTTGCTTCATGAGACAACATGTTGGGCTCAACCCTGTGGGAGCCACATTCCAACCCACATGCTATGATGTCAAAAGAGATGAATCCAACAACAAAATTTCACCTATACCTACACAGTGAACAAACATGTTAGATAAAAAATAGTGAAGCTCAATGCTCCTGTGATGTTTTATTTTCAAGCTCTCTTGTATACATATGATAATGGTTCAACTAATTTAATGCATCATAGATATATGATATATTTCTATTGATAGGACATATGATGAGATTTATATCTGGAGCTCTAACCAATCTTTTCAATCATCTATAGGTTCATCTGAAGACCAAGAACAAGGAGATGGAAACAAAGAAGACCAACACAAGACTGCCATAGGCAATGATTGATATACTTCCTTTCATGTGTTTTTTCACTATTTTTATCTTTAGTTGTATAGCATATATTTATGTTGCATTAGTTCAGCTACTCCCACGAATTGTGTGGGACATTTGAGCATTCTTTTGCTTTCAATGTATAAAACAACATCTATGCAGTCTTGTGTATATTTCCATCACAAAATGAATGAAAAACAACAATTTCATGCAATTTATGTGATTCCTTCTATTGTAAAACATTGCACAATAAAAAAAATTGAACTTCATTTGAAGCTTTGATATGCAACGGTTAAGCTTTAGCATAAATTTATTGGAATACCTTTCACTTTTTGATGCAATTAACTAATTCAGCTCTACCCAAATGAGCTGTAAGTGAAAATGGGTAACATTTATGGATATTTTTGTTGAATGCTTGTCTACTAAGCATACTAGACCAGTTGCCTAAACAATCCTTTTGAGCATGGAGTCAAATTCTTCCCCTCCAAACTCAGAAAACCATTGTAACTCAGTTACAAAAACTCCAAACAACAACAAAAACCAAACAAAAAGTAGACTAATAAGGCCTTGGTGGCTAGAAAACTGTGCAACAACACTTAGGGAAAGAAAAACACAACTAAAAGGAATGTTCCTTAAGCACTTATTAGCAGAAAATACTAACTTATTATAGTACAACCGTATAACGTATCTTCAGAGACAATGCTTGAGGTGGATCCCATTGATTGGGATAGGAAACACCTCTCCACTTAGCTTGGAAAGCTGGAAAGCATTATGTTGCTTACACTCAATGATCACATAAGGTCCATCCCACATTGCATCAAACTTGGTATGTTTACCAAGTTTTCTTTTGAGCTCATCCCATTTAAAAACAAGATCACCTATACTAAAATCTCTTGGTACTGCTCTCTTATCAAAAGAACCCTTCATTTGAGCTTGATGGATCTCAAGTTTCATCAATTCATTTTTTCTTGTTTCCTCTAGTTCCATTAGTTGTGCAAGCCTGACTTCCATAGGTTGCTCCTCTAACAGTTCAAGCTCTTTAATGAAACTTAGAGTAGGTAATTCAACATAAATTGGTAACTTAGCTTCCTTACCATAAGTGAGAACATAAGGAGAGTAACCTGTGGCTCTCTTAGGAGTTATTTTGTTAGCCCAAAGGGATAACTTCAACTTGTCATGCCATGTCCTCTGGTTGTCATTAATGGTCTTTTTAATGATCTTAATCATATTTTTATTGGTGGATTTAGCCTGTCCATTACCCTGTGGGTAATAGTTAGATGAAGTATTCAAAAAAATGTTATTCTTAATAGACCAATCAGAAATCCTTAAACCAATAAAAGCTAATGCATTGTCAAAAATGATAGAATCAGGAGCACCAAATCTAGACACCAAATCTTGATAGAAATTCAAAACAAAGGTTTCATTTGCTTCCTTCAAAGCAACAACCCCAATCCACTTGGTAAAATAATCTGTTGCTGTTAGAATCCATTTATGGTCTGCACTCAAAGGAGGGTTAGTAGGGACAATGAAATCAAGACCCCACTTAGCAAAAGACTACTCTATTTGAATGGGGTGTAGAGGCAGGATTGCAAGCCTTTGCTTTCCTACATATACTGAACTTTATCACACTTCATAACCCAAGAAAATGCATCCTTAAATAGATCTGGCCAATAGTACCCAGCTCTCATAATTTTTAGAGCTGTAGTCTTAGGTGCAAAATGGCCTCCTGAAGGCCCATCATGAAAATCTTCCAACAACTTGTCCATCTGATCTGATTCAATGCACCTTAATAAAACACCATGAAAATCCCTTCTATACAAAACACCATTAATAACAACATAAGGGATGGATTAAAGCCTATAATACCTCCTTTTTGTTTTGTCCAAACCTTCAGGGTAGCCACTAGTTTGCAAATAATAGATCATTTGTTGCACCCAACTTGTAGAAGGAGCTAGAACAATAGCTTGCACTTCATTGTTGAGCATTGTTGCAAAATTTTCATCATCTGCTTGGCTGTTTTCTCCATTTCCAACAAGCTATTCACACAAACCCTTGCCTCTAACAAGCTTAGTAACTTTAATATTAATATCATATTCCATTACTCTAGTTATCCAACCCACTCTTTTTTCATTAATATCCTTGTTAAGCAAGAAATCTTTAATAGTTAGATGTGCAACCAACAACTAAATTCGGTTGTTAGAGAGCATATGCCTGAACTTTTTGAGGCTTCTAACAACATCAAACACATTTTTTTCAACAAATGAATATTTTACCTCATATTCATGCAACACTTGTCTGAAAAATGCCATAGGCTGCTCCAAGCCTTCATCATTATGTTGACAAAGCATAGCTGAAATAGTGTCAACACCTCCAAATGCATACAAAATAAAATATTTATCATAGTTAGGATTAATGAGTGTTGGAGTAGCTGCAAGGGATTCTTTAATCTGCTCAAAGCTTCTCTTACCCTCTTTAGTCCAACTAAAATTCATGTTCTTTTTAAGCATAGTTGTAAGAGGATGCAATAATGTTGCAATATTAGGCATGAACCTTCTCACAAAGTTGATCCTACCAAGAAAGCTTTGCAAGCCTTTCTTATGTGCTGGTAGGGGTAAAGCTAGAAGGGCAAAAATTCTTTCTAGATCAACAACAATACCATGTTTTGAAACAATGTGTCCAATGAGCTTACCTTCATGGACATAGAAAATACACTTCTTTGGGTTAAGAGAAACCCCATACTCTCTACATCTCTAAAAATTTTTCCTCAAATGACCAAAATGTTCATTAGCATTCTTTGAAAAAATTGCAATATCATCTAGGTAAACTAGAACAATCTTGTTCATAAGGCCATGAAAGGCCATGTTCATTGCTCTTTGAAAGGTTTCCCTTGCATTGGACAAACCAAAAGGAATTTTTCTATAAGCCATGGTACCCCACTTGGTGGTAAAGGCAATTTTGTATTGATCCTCCTCTTTTACTAAAATCTGGTTATATCTTGAATATCCATCCAACAAAGAAATTTTTTCAGAACTAGAAACAATTTGCAAAATTTGCTCCATTCAAGGAAATGGATAATGATCTTTGAGAGAGGCTTTATTCAAATCACGAAAATCAACACAAAGCCTAATCTCACCATTCTTCTTTCTAATAGAAACTAAGTTAGAAATGCATGATGTATGCTTAATTGGAAAGATGATATTACTTTCAATTAACTTACTCAATTTTGCTTTCATGAGATACTCATGCTTGGGATTAAGAGGCATTTGTTTTTGCCTCACTAGTTTTGCATTGGGCTCTAACTCAATGGTGTGTTGAGCTAGCTCAGGGTTAAAACCTTTTAAATCTCCATATTCCCAAGCAAAAATATCACTAAATTCTTGACACAACAAAATGAAAGCTTGTTGTTCCTCTTTGGTACATACCTTACCAAGCTTGAGGAGCTTATCTCTAAATATCTCAATGCACTCATAATGCTCCTGCTTAACTGTTATGTTGCTTTTATCCTTTTTGAATTGGTCATCTAAATTAAAAACTGATTCCAAAGTTACCAAACCTTTGGGCAACTTATTTGACTTCAATTGCACTATCTGATTGTCATATTGCTATTGCCATTTTTGTTGATTTTTAGCTACAAACTTAGCTTCTACAATTATAAAACTTACAATTTGTTCATCACTCTAAAAAACTTTCCAACTTACATTATTATCAGGTGCAAATGTTCTAACAACAACTTTTACATACTGTGTACCTCTACATTATGAATATCAATCAGAATGTCAAACTGAGATCCTATGGAAACAATCCTATATGCATGTTTATTATGATTTCTAGGAATGGTCAATAGATTGAAATCATCAAAATCTTCAACTAAGTCCCAAACTCTATGCTTATACAACTTAAGCAAATCATTTTTTGTAACACTCAAATTTCTAATTTGATTTACAATCAACTCAGAATCACCAAAAACATGTAAGACCTTTATACCTTTCTTTTTGGCCCATTATAGGCAATGAATAAGTGCCTCATATTCAACTGTATTATTTGTACAACTAAAAGAAAACCTCAATGTTGAGTAATACTTATCTCCATCAAGTGAAATTAGCATGGCTCGTCCACCAGCACCCATTTTGCTTCTTGAGCCATCAAAATATAGCTTCCAAAGCTGATTATCTTGCTATTTAGGTTGATCTTGATCCTTGACCAAATTTGGAACCACTACATCAGGTTCATGAATCATGTAAATTCCTAATCCTACTTCTTCAGTGTAACTAAAAGGGTCAACTTCACGATTCTTGGCTGCCCACTCATCTAGATTTATATCTTCAATAGGTGTGTTGGGGTCTAGGGTCATGGATTGATCCTTTAGCCCATGGGTGATGTACAAATAAGCATTTATAAGGCTAGGGACATACGGTTCAATATGATCCTTGGCTTGTGGTTCTGACTTTATGGTTACCTTTGTACCATACCTTGTTTTGAAAAAAAATGTGACCAATCGGAAGATAGAAACCTACCCAACTTAGCAGTAAAATCCTTAGAAAGACATTTGAAAAAATAAGGTGGTAGGTCAACAACATAGATATCTTGAGGGATTGCAAAATTTTGGCATGCATGCAAGACAAGAGCTAAATTTTTAATCACCCCAATAGTCTTAACAACAAAACCATCTAGTTGAATCACTCCCTTTGCAAGAGGCTCATAATCTAATCCAAGCTTATCAGCTAGACTCCTAGGCATTATAGAACTACTTGCACCATAATAAATCATGCAATTGTGCACTAGTTTGTCACCAATGACCAAACTTATATAAAATGGAAGAGGCTTTACCTCCTAGGCTTGCTGCTCACTTTTAACCCCAGGGCTATTTGCAAGCACAACCTTAGTCTGATCTTGGTTAGAAACATCAAAAACCGAAATCTTAGCCAAAGCATCTTCTAGCAAATATTTTTACCTGGGAATGTGCAATGCATCCATTATTGACATGCTAATAGTAGACTTCTTTAGATGTTCAACAAGATTAAATGAAGTAGGACTCACCTTTTTTTGTCCCTTAGGAATAACATCATTTTCCTTTTGCAAAAGTTGTGATTGCACCTTAGACTAATCCTTATTGGGTACAACCTGTCCTCTTTGCAAAATTTGAACCTTTTGATGAGTTGTGGGGAAAACTTGAGCTGTAGGAGCTTGAAATTTTCTTTTATTTGGTTGTTGTTGGACCTTTTCAACTTGTTGCCCTAAGTAAACAACCCTCTATTTTGATCTAGTATTGGTTGCAACAGATGAATCTGGTTGATTTTGACCTTGGGGATGATTTACCCCACAAAAATTAGTGCCTTGCCAGTTCATCAAGGCAACATCAAGGTTACTTTGCTGAGTTTGTGTACCTTGCTGCTCTTGATTTCCTTTTGATACACTTTCTGAACCAACATAACTATTTTGAACCATTAAGGCTTGATTCCTCATCCCATTCATGCATGTGGCTTGGTTATGAGGCTGGTCACATGGGTAACACCAATCACACTCCTATGCCATATTGTTTTGGATAGGCATAAGACCCCTTGAAGAACTAGCAACATTAGGATTATAAGGCTGAAAGGGTCTAGGATTAAAATTTCTTTTTAGACCTTGAGAATCAACTCGTAAAGGTGGCCTATTTGACTTATATGGAGCTTGGTAGGACCTAGGATCTTGACCAACTTGCTTCTTGAGATTGACAAACTCATTACTAACAATTTTGCTAAAGGTTTGAAGCATTCCCTTTAATTCTTGATTTTCTTGGGATGGATTTGGGACAACAGCTTCCTGGGTTGTAGCTTGCTAACCTATTGCGGGAACATGCAAAACAACAGCTAAAGGGGGTAATGACATAGGAATAGGTGGTTGCACTTTAGAAAAGATTGGCATTGGAGGCCTTGGGGCTATTCTACTAGCTTGTATAAGGCAGTTTTATGCTCTAATAGCTATATCATAAGCGTTAGGAAGTGTAAATCCACCCATAGACTGAATCATCATAGATATCTCACTATTTAAAGCCTTAAGAAAAAAATGCATGTTCAAGTGAAGGCTTTACCGTCATTGGAATCCTATGCCAAGTCCTTTGGAGACGGTAATTAAAATCTGACATGTGCTTGTGTGGAGCTCTCTTGATGGTACTTAATTGTTCTAGCAAAGAAAAATGATTTGATTTGTCCTCAAACTGTCGGTGCAAGCCATCACCCAGTTGATGCCATGTTGCGATTGAATTTGCTGGAAGACTTTTAAACCATTGCAAGGCTTTCCCCTTCAGTGATGCAACCAAAAGCCTAAGTGCTATGTTCTCTTTAGTGATATTATGAACCAAGCACAATGTTGCCACACGTTGAATGTGCTCAACAGGGGTGGTATGATCTTCTCTAGTGAAATAGGGCATACTTTTGAGGGCTGCAACTAGAATATCATCATGTTGAGCAAGCCATAATGGGCTGCCCCCATTAAAAGGTGCAAATGCAAATTGCCTTGCCATCACTAGTGCTTGTGCTACTGGTATTAGATTTTTCTACATTGGATTTGTAGGGTTGAGGCTTGGAGGTGTAGATTTTGATCTCCTTGTTGAGTCAAGACCTTTTCTTATTGTCCTACCCCTTCTTTTTGGCGGTGACAGCTACAAATATTCAAAAGGAGAAGAAATTGCACTAGTTTGCGCTCTTCTCATAAGTTGGTTACACTAGATCTACATGCAAAACTATAGAATGGAGTTGCCAGGTATAATTCAATAACCTCAAAAGGCCAAAAACACTGCTGCATATACCAAAACAACAACTTAAAACTTAGAAATCTTTCTCTAAAATGAGCTTCAGAGTTCCACCCGATGTGCCAAAAACTGTTATCAATTAGGATTGCACCCTAGTTAAGTTAGACTCAACTATCTTGTGTAACATGGAAACATTCTCCAGCTGTGGGTGGCTTATAACGAGAATGAATCTCTAGAGAGGGTTGCTTCCCTTGGTAGATCACCTAAAACTACTAACTTTTCTAAGGAAAGGGATAGAAGGATACTGAAATGGAAATCCTAAAACTTAAAGGTGATGCACTAGAAACTTATAAACTTAACCACTAATTCAACTCACAATCAGTTCTCAAGAAAACATTTACTCTCACAATCCCATATGAAACAATGCAATACATAAGTAATTTGCATGAAGGTTTGAAAATTAGAGGCTTGCATGAAGGAAAAAATAGAGTTTTTATCACAACTTTAACTCACTAACAACATTAAACACAACACACAACCTACATTACATGAAACTTTTGCACTCAAACCTGCAATAATGAGACATAGAAAAATACTCTAAAATTGAATCACAATTGAACATCAAATCATTAACTGCAAAATGAGAAAAAAAAACCATGAGATAGGAATGCACTGCTGCTTTTATTGATCTGAAAGGAGCTTCTGTATGAAAATATAAAAATATAAGTTACAAAAAAGGCTTACAAAAATCTCTGCAAATAATCAAGAGTGGAAGAAGCAATAATTCAAACTTCTAAGAAAAACTAAGTTTTTCTCTAATATATATCTCCAATGAGTCTTCATGAGTGAATGGGAAAAATCTCAGTTAACTGCTCACTAAAATAGAAACTCAAGTGTCATTTTCGAGCAAAGGGAAAAAACCTAAAAAATAGGGCCCAAAATTGCTCCAAACTGAGTGAAAGTAGGTGGAAACTTTCCTTCCCAAGTGGATCAACCCAAAAAGACTCTAAAAATTACTTAGAACTGACTAAAATCAGGAATAGAAGGTTCAGTTGGCTCAGTTTTTTCTATTTTGCATAAAGGGAGACTCAAATGAAAAAAGGAAAGTAAATTGAAATTTCCTTCTATATTATGCACTTGTTTTATTTACTACATTTTAATGACAATTAATCAAGCAACTTATAGAACATTGCTTAAATAATGTCTTACAATGTTTTGTAGTTTTTAGTTTTGCAAAAATAGAAGGAAAAGACTAGTCATGACTTCACTTTACTTGGCTTTGATTTATGACTTTGCAAAAAATACAAGGTATACAAGGTTTTGAGTAAATTGCAAAGTATAAAATATTCTAAGATATTTGAACATTTGATTTCTTAAAAAATCATAAAAAAAAACTCTAAGGCATATAGCCTAGGTATGCAAAATATATGCAGAGGCAAATAATACCACAAGGGTATTAGTTAAGGCGTGATTTTTAAACATTGTGAAAAAAAACCACAAGGCCGACCATATGAGGGAAAACCCTAGAACAAAAAGGAAAGCCACAACCACTTCATTTCTCATTTGCATTTTGATTTTTTGCTGAGGGTGCCGCCATGCTAGGGTTCTAACTCAAGCTTCTCTGGAGTTTTCATGGAGATTTTGCAAGATTCAAGTTGGGAACTTGCACGTGTAAGCACCTTCTGTGGAAATGATACTTTTTTTTTTCCTCTCCGTGGAAGAAAATCTTCTTCTTTGCTTTCGTACAGCAGACAAAAAAATTATAGAATGCTTGATTTTTCTGTATATTCTAATATGCTCACCCTTAATGATAAAAAGAGGCCTTTGCTTTTGTTGTGGCCATCTTTTCAATGTATTTTTACCTATGAAAATAATCATTCCTTTGTATCTAGGTTTCATCTATCAAAATATTTGAGGGCTTTTACTTTTGCAGGTCTTGGCTCCTCCTTTTCTTTTAGGTGTCAAGGGTTTTGTTTACCTCTTCTATATCTTATACTGTCAACCTTACGAGGAAAATGATAGATAGATCTCCATCTTTTGTAAAAAATGAAACCCTTCTCATTTCCACAAATTCCTCCTTGTGAAGAAGCATTCTGGGTGCATTTCTCTCTGTAAAACTTGGTTTTTGAGCTTCATATGTGAACATTTCCTGGGTTTTGTAAATGCTTGAGGGTTTTCTTCATTTGCTAAGGATCCATTTCAGTCTCACAGGAAAAATAGATAGCTGACAAAACATTATTCACTTTGTTGCGTACGACCCTTCTAGTGATTACATATCTTTAATAGTGTAGACCTGTATTCTCTAGAAAACAGTTTTACATGGAAAAATATCCACTCTTTCATCCCTCATAAGTGATTTTCCCCTTTTACAGACAATCCTTCATGACAAGTTTATTCACATGCTTTCTCTTAGTATGGATTTTAATGCATATAAAATGCACACACACTGTCATTTACCTTTTTCCATGAGTAAGAACATAACCATGCTCCTTGTCTTCTATACCTAAGACTACATTTGCATTATGCCTATAGTTGTCATTGTGATTGCAATTTTAGCATGATTTCCCTTAACCTCCTTGATATGTCTGTCATGCTTTGCTTCTTAACCCCACCAAGCTAAAAATATATCAAATCAAAGTGAAGAAAAGTCCCACGTCTAAGTAAAGCTCACCATTACCTTGATAGAAGTACTTCACTGTCATGGAAAATCATGACTATCAATAGTAAGTGCTTAGCTTCATGAGGATGTCTCTTCATCAAAACTATGATGGAACCCTCAATATTGAGTGTCAGTACTATACTCTCTTTTGCTACCTCCTTAACACAATGATCAGGGAAGATACACTATCCCTTAACATGACTGCATTTTTTCAGTTTGAATTATGCAAGTCAATGCTACCATGGGCACTCAAAACAGGCATTTGCGACATTCCATTTCATCACCCTAGTGCTACCACCTAGAGACTAAACCATCATATCTATATGATAAAGGCTAAAAGGTCAATGAAACATAACACACACAGGTTGCATATGTGACTAAGGCCAATGAATATAGTTAGAAGCTATCATCAACATCAATAGTGAGATATTTATTACTGCTCATCTCATGGTTTCAAAAACCCTTGCCACTAATTAAAAAAAACCTTTAACAATCCCATGGAAATCTTCTGCTCAGAGAGCTTCCCTTTGAATTAATGATTTTTGAGTAACAAAACCACCCTTCTCCTTGCTGCCCCATCACATTGAAATAACTTACAACATGGTACTATGAAGACTACCAATTGCTCCTTACCTTGAATTCTATAGATTTTGAGGAAGCACTAGTCCTCCTTGATAGTGTGATCTTGCAAAGGTATTCATCATACTTGCATCAAACTTGGTATGTGGTTGCTCTCCACTCATAAATAAGGTGGTTGTCCTTTCTTACTGTGCTTCCAACTTGGCAAACATTTGTCATTTATGACAGTGATGTTTACCAACTCCCTATCACATGTGATGAATGTTTGCTTCAAAATTGATAAATATGATGCTCTTACACTCTCATCCCTCTCAAAATAGAATAGGGAAACATGTTGGGCTCGAACCTTGTGGTAGCCCATTTTCATCCCACATGCTAAAATGAAAATAATCCAGGAATGAAAATTTCACCTTTACCTGCATAGTGAACAAACATGTTAGATAAAAAACAGTGAAGCTCAATGCTCCTATGATGTTTGATTTTCAGGCTCTCTTGGAAACATGTGATAATGACTCAACTAATTTAATGCATCATAGATGTAGGCTATATTTCTGTTGATGAAATATATGATGAGATTTCATGTCTTTAGCTCTAACCAATTCCTTCAATCATCTGCAAGTACATCCAAAGATCAGGAATGAGAGGAGTTGAAGACAAGAGAACCAACACCAAGATTCTGCCACTTCAGACAATGAAGGATATGATTTTTTTCATGTTTTTTATTTTATTTTTTATCTTCAGTTGTATAGCTTATATGCATGCTATTTTAGTTCAGTCATGCCCATAGCTTGTGTGGGCCACTTGAGCACTTTTCTTTCAATGTATAAAACAACAACATTTATGCAGTCTTGTCTACATTTCTTTATGTTGTAAAGCCTTGCATAATAAAAATTAATCTCTATTGAAAGCATCCTTTTTGTGCAATGATTAAACTTAGCATAAGTGTTTGAATACCTTTCACTTCTAAATGTAATCAGTTGTTCCAACTCTACCAAATTGAGTTGTAAGTGAAATTTGGTAACAATAGCCACCATTTGGGATTGAAGGTTTGAGGATTGAGCTTGAGTTTAGTACCATATTGTAACAAGTCTAATTTATACTATTAAGTACTTCATTCAAATGCAAATGTATATGTAAAGGACGTTTGAGTCCTATTGATGTAATTTATAACATTTGATAATGGAAAAAGTATATTATTTTAATTATGTGTCTCAGTGTTGGTAACAATCATGATTGATTGATGTCCTTCCTAATTGTACTATCATGACAATGATAAAATGAACTTAGGAACATTTAGATTGGTGTTTCAAATGAATTTAGATGCTTTTTGTCACAATTAGTGGCCTAGTACTATACCTAGGCAACCTTGTTTCACCCTGAACTAACTTGGAGTGCTTGAAAACTATCTATCTACTTGGGAAACCTAGTTCTTAGTGGGGCAGCTTGGTAGCACAAAGGTGTAGCATGGTCATCAATGGGGTTCCCACTGTTGGGGTGCCCTGGTCCTATGGTTGGGCGACTTGGTACCCCATACAAAAAATGGAATGTTAACCCTCTTAACCATGGTTAGCCAGTGGTTTTCTAAGCCTAATGCAACTAGTAAATAATTTTGATGCCTTGTATTTTTCCCATTCTATTCATTTTAGTCATCAAAACCCCTAAAAAAAAACATATTCAAGTTTTCTTGTTTCAGGACTTGATCTTTCTTCATTATTTTGAGGCCTCGTATGGGAAAACCATGCAAATGGAAGTTGCTCTTCTTGGTCCTAAGGGTTTAGTGGTGTTGTGTGCATGTCCCTTTTGGTTTTTGTTGAGAACTTGTGGCTTCTCTTGCCTCATTTTACATGCCTTCTTTCAAAGTTGCCTAATTGTCAAACCTAGGTTAGGAAGATTGTGCACCTAGTCTTGTGAAGTCTTGGGAAAGTTTTACTCCTTCTTGATTGGCCTTGTTGGTGTCCTCAAAATTCCTCTTAGGTCATGGAGTGTGGTGGAGTAGTGTTCTCCTGCTTGTGTGATGTCGCATTGCGACGAGATGTCTTTGGAAGCGTGAGGTTGTTTGAAGTGACCCATCATCATTCTTGTTTGTGGTGAGTTGTTCCTCTTGGTTAAGAAACCTCTTGCAAGGGTTTTCCTCTATGTTTAGAGTTTTTTAGTGTGTTTAGATGTGGATTGGAGGTTGATGATTTCCTCATCCTATCCTAGTGTGGTGTTGCGAGAGAAAACAATCATGGTTTAGTAATCGATCAAAGTGTAGGTGTTGTCCTCTCTCTCTCTCTCTTATATGTTCATCAAGGTGTATTTATCCCGTGATTGGTTAGTCTTCTATTGTTTCCACCTTGCTTATGTAATGATGAATTTGTTTCGTTGTTCTTGTCATTGTGTTGTGACACTTGTGTGTTTGTTGTTATGCAAGTACGACATTGTCATTGTTGCAGTATTAGTGTTGTCCTTGTTTCAAAAAAAAAGTTGTTCTATTAGGTTTTGTTTTGATCTTGTTAGCTTGGGGCATTACAATTATTGTCTCCTTCAAAGATCAAAGAAACAACAATAGAGTATTCCCCAAATGTTATGCAAAGAAGAAATAGTATTTTTGGAATGAAAGAATGTAGTAGAGAAGGGTTTATTGTCTTTCCAAGAGAAGAGAAAAATTAGTAATCTAAAGATTTAGATCACTGTTTAGAAATCGTTGTAGAATCCTGCAAGAAGCCACATGAAAAGAACCTTGCATGAAGGCTATAAAAGTAAGAGATCCAACAATAATTTTTTTTATTAAATAGCCATGTCCAAGAACTAAAGAAACATTAGAATGCTCTTAAAAAATCCAAGTGCCCAAGAAGCTAAAATATTTTTTTTCAAAATTTGTGAAATAATATTGAAACGAAGAATAGAGAAATAAAAATGTAACTAAGAGTAAGAGAATCAAGAGGATCATATGTTGCTACAAGGGTTTATTTATAAGTGGGAAAAGAGTATTTATGAAAAAACATGAAAATAAAACTCAATTGTCAAGGTTTTTGGCATTCATATGATTTTAAAATATCGTGGATACCTCTACAATTGTGGAGATGCTTCCATATTAGAGGATTGGTCTAGACATACTTTTTAAAAAATAAAATCACAACATATGCTAAAACAATGATACAAATAAAATTCAACAGCTAGTGAGAGAAAAAGGCTTAATAACTGCTAAAACATGCTAATGGAATGAAGACTAAAATGGATGCAATACATAGAGTACAAATTGCAAAGTATGGAATTTTCAACTCTATAGTTTGTGATCAAAGGTATATGAAAGGCTTGGAAAGCAATCAAGCCATGGATTTTATGGAAAGGGAATATTTTTTGTAATAGACTATCTATCAATCAATAGTCCATTTGGTGGTCTCCTATGATCACTTGATAGAATTCAACTCTTGCTAAGATTCCTCAAGTTTATGCCCTAAAAATTTTTAGTAGAGGCATGAAGACTCTTCCAAATCATTTTTCAAGGACCACTAGAAAATTTGTTGTCTTGGCCTAAGGTCAATTCAAAATACAAACCCTTCATTCAAGATTCTAAATCCATCTAAATTATTGTATAAATGTTACACAAAATTAGGGTGAAGAGTTTTGAACCCTTATGAAAAGATTGGAAATGGTATCTTAATACCCCATTTCATAATTACAAACCTCACAAAAGATAGGCTCGGTTGTCTTTGCATTTGGTCATGGTTTAAAAGCTTAGTGAGAAATGGGTCTTAAGGTCATCAACTTAAATATGGAAATGTATATTGCATCTTGTTTGGCCAAACATTCTTAAACTAAAGTTTGTTCCCTTTGCTTGGTGTATTATCTACCAAGGTCTTCCTATTAGCTCTAGATTGATTTGTTTGGAAGTGGTTAATCCTTGTCCTTTTTGTGTACACTAAGAAAATCTCAAGCATCTTTTTTTATTTTGCACCAAAGCCCAATCTACTTGGAACTAGATCCATGACTTCTTTAAGTCTTTCTAACTTGAGCATTTTTCCTAGCATATGATTCTTCAAGGGAATTTGCCCAAGATTCTTGTAAAGTTTACCCATATATGACATGCTTTTTAAGGGAAATCTTGTTCAACAATTAGTAAATTCCTCTTTTCAAGAACTTCTATTGATATTCATTTCTCTATGCATAGCAAATCCATATTTAGCTCTTATATTCTCATATAGATACAAGTGTAAACCCACCCCGATCCCTCCATTATCTCCCAGTGGCGGGGGAAGGGTGGGGGATGGCGGGAGGAAGGGGTGGGGGAATTCTAGTTGGGTGGGTAGGGGGCAATATCTCCTCCCACCCACCCCAAGTTTTAATCCTATGATTCTCGGGCAAGGTGTGAGTGAGAGGATAATAGAGTTCGGGTGTGTGGAAAACAATACGAAAAGGTGGGAGGATATAGGGGGTGGGTGCGTGGATATATGATAGTTACTCCTAAAGTTGCTCACCCACACATATTTCTTGACCTCACAAGCAATGCACCTTATATAATTGCCAAGATTCAATTGATCTCTTCCTCTAGCAATGGTCAATCCACTCCTTGATTATGTTAGTGTTGACATATTATGATGCTTGTGGGTATGATTCTCATGAGAACTCTAAACCACTCACAAACTGAAGATCATAATACTCATGGTTGGTCTCAAAACTCTCATCCACCTTTTCACTCCTCTCAATATTGTAAGAGTGGTGCTCCCAATTAGATGAATAGTGACATATTTCCTTGTCTAGTTTGCAGTCACTGAAGATGCCCTGTCACCCACGTAGGTACCTAGCATGGCCATTTCAAAGTCCAACTTCTACTTTGGCGAATTTCTTAGAAGCCTTACAGGAAAGTGGAGGGAGCGTAAACTGTAGTTGATGGGAATCTGTACCATACACGATATATATGGAAATTTGTACCATAGATGCCCTTTGACGCTTTTCCTGTCCGATTTCCCCGCTGCATTTACTGCACTTCAAGTAACCGTACATGTTTTAAATTTCAATCCCCACAAATGTTTGTCCTTCCTCGTACATACCCCGTTCCACTGGCGTGGAATCCATTATCTTAAGGAATTCGATGTGACCACTCTGGTAAAGATTTTGTACTGAATGTCCAGCACGTCGATTTAACATTGGGCGGTGCCGGAGCAGAAATGCCCGTCTCTCAACTTTTCCAGGATAATTCAATCGATAAATACAAGTTGTCCTGTTAAAAAATTAAAGTCGGTTTCATTTGTTGACCAGGTAAAGTAGTTGAGTGTATTGATTGGTTCTTTTTATCGTTCTCTCTGATTTTTTTTTGGCCGAGTTGTAATTATTTTTAGTTTAGGGTTTAGGGGAGAGGATCCGTAGTTGAGCATCCTAACTTACTACGATTTTAGGACCACATCATTAACATGATGTCACATCAACATGCGTTTTGTCAAGGTGTCTAAAATGGTCCCAAAAAAAAGTGAGATTGATACTTGTGTACTGAATCATGTTTTATTTGTGCGTTGATGCGGCATCACATGATTGTTGCTTTTAAGATCTAAAGAATACATATTATTCAATTATTGGTAGTTATCTTCAATGCTAACAACTTTAAAGTCACAACTATCGGTTCAATATTGTTAAAAATATTGGGCATTAAATCAACAAATGCAATAGCAACTATTGGTTCAAATGTTAAAAATATTGTTTTCATTCTTGTATCTATTTGTTCAATATAAAAAATCTTACGTATCATAAAATTTATATTTATATCCAACGCTAACTTTCACTACCTACAGTTTATATTGTTCGAGTACAATGTAAGACGATAGAAATGTTGGGCATCATTAGATGTGTTCACTTCTATTGTGTATTTGTTAAACAATTTATTTCTATGACTACTTTTAATTGGTTTATTAACTATTATTAAGGTATTTAGGGTTTACTTAATACACATTTCTAATGATGCAAGATGAATAAAGTTATCATAGTCATCCTTGTCTACAAAGTGCATTAATTTGTCATTAGTCTATATGTTAACGTGACTATAATAATCATGTTCCATGAGGCACTCTTGTCCATTGAGATGACAATAAGGGAGGTAGGTGCTCAAAATTTCGCTTTATAATCTAGGCAACGTAGTGTGATAGCATCGAGAGAGAACCCATGTCTTGTATACACTGCAATAATTGTATTTTATAAGACATTGTCTTGTAATTTCATGTGATCAAACACTTTACAAGCACCCACCACATTTTTGCACTTGACATACATGTAAATAAGCTTAATATGAAAACTTGTGCACTTGACATTAATTTATTTGTAATTCTATTGTTTAAGTTTTTTTGGTTAATTTAAATAATATAATATTGAAATATATACTATATTAATAATATAATATTCAATAATTATATTGTACAATTTTGGGTATCTTTTAGGAGAGATTAGAAAGCTAGGAATGAAGCCATTTCATAAACCAACTCCCTCAAGCATCAGTGATAGTTATGACAATGGCCTTTTAAATGAAATTTCTTTTTGATTTGTTGCTAAAAAGAAGCCTCTCAAAAAATTAGATCCAATCCTATTGTCTCATGACAATCAATGTATTTTCTTTGATGGGGCTTCCAAGAGGAACACCAATATTGCTAAAGAAGGTGGGGATATGTTCTTGAATGAGAATCCTTGTGTCGAATTTGCAAATGGTTTAGGTACTTCCACCAATAACTATATTGAAGCTAAATCTTTGAGATCGAGGATGTTTCTTGCACTTGAAGTGGGTTGCAATAATTTGAAGGTTTTATAAGACTCCAATCTATTATCAAAGTGGTTGATTTAGGTCATTATAAGTCTATTAGTCTTCATTATGAAATCAAGTTTATTAAGCTCACCTCAAAATAGTATTTAGCACATATATATAAAAGTTTAATAAAGAGGCGAATAATATGGTAAATTAAGGGTCTGACTCTCAATCTTGAAAAATTATAAATATATAATGATTCATTTTTGTGTCATGCTCATTTGGCTCTCTTTGCCTCCATCCCATGGAGAGGGATGGATAGAGAGAGGAGGGGGAGAGAGGTAGAGAGTGAGAGAGGGAGAACATAGATAGACAAATAGACAAATATATAGAGATAGAGATAGAAGACAAAGAGATAAGAGAAGAGATAGAGAGGCAAAGAGGGATAGATAGAGGGGGGAGGGGAGAGGGAGGGAGAGAGAGGAGCAAACAAATACAAAGAGGCAGAGGGAGGAAGGGAGGGATAGAGATATAGATAGAGATAGAGGAAGATACATTTACATATATAGAGAGATAATAGAGAGAAGGAGATATAAATAAATAAAAAGAGAAAAAAGGAAGATACAAAAAGTGATAGAAAGAGAGAGAGGCGAGAGATAAATGCAGAGAGATAAAAAGAAATAGAGGAGACAAAGATATATATAGAGAGATAAAGAGGGAAAGAGAGATAAAGATGTTCAGATTAGATAAATAAAGAGAGGTAGAGAGAAAGAGATAAAGAGGGAGAGATAGAGAGAGGGTGAGATAAAGAGATATAAGAAGAGAGTAAGATAATGCAATTCTTATCATAGATTTGAGATAATACATGTAAATGAATAACTAGTAAATGCAATTATTATTCTTATTTCAACTCACTTGTGGTTTTCTTAATACATGTTTTCTCTTCATGTATATGTCATCTTTACTTTTATTTGATTTTAAGATGCAATGTACATTCCAAGATGGAGGTTTCCAATTTAGCAATCTAAAATTTTATTAATTTACTATTACATTTGTATGTGCCATTTTTGTTTGCAAAATAAATAAAAAAATCAAACCAAAGTTGTTTCTTATCTATTGAGATAGAATATCAAAATTTACCTCATGCATTGTTGTACTTAACAAATGCATACTTACAAGAATGTATTTTGATGATCATTTATGTATATTTATTCTAGAACATTATTTTCCATGCAAGACATTAGTAGCAACTAATGTTTTTTATTAAGAGGATAAAATAGGTTTTGAAGGGACCTTGAAACCCTATTACAACTAGTGAGATAAAAATAAAACAATAAAAAAACAACAATGAAATTGCAACTTATAGATGACATAAAACTAGAAAAAAATACAAACACCTACAACTTGTTCAACATAGTGGCGACTTCTAACTTCTCTTGAAAAAAGCTTTTATGTAGGCCAAAAAAATCCTACAATTCTCTCTTTTATTCCTCATACTTATTTTTATTGCTCCAATTCTTGGAGCTCAGGCTAGCCTTAGTACCTTTGTCCAACCCGATTAGGAGCCTCAAAATTGTTAGCAGATCTTCTCATCTTGTTATTAAGGATATTAATCTCCATTGTAATATTCCTTATAGTGAACTTGCTAACATCTATTACCTTGTTCAAACTATTCTTGATGGTCTTTATGTCCAATTTTTTCTTGTGATTGTCTTGCTCCTACTTAAACTCTTCACCTACAACAACAATTTTCTCCTTCTTCTTGAATTGTAATTCTTAACCAATCTATTTGCTTGGGGAATTATTTTCTAGTTCTAGAAGATTTTTCATCCTCATTTTAAATTTGTGTTACTCATCTTTATTTTTCTTTCTTAAGTATAGTTTGATATTGACCCTATTTATCTCAACAAAAAACCATTTAATAAGGAAATTTTGCACCTCAAAATCCTCTTACAAGGTTACTAGATTTTGGATTGCTTGATTCACCACATTAGATAATTCTTGTAAATATGAGGGGTTAGAATTAGGTAAGGATAATTCCCTTGGTAGAGCAAGGCAAGGATCAAAATTCTAAGAAAGAAACTTCCAACAAAGGGTTCTAGGAAGACCTTAGCCATCCTTCTCCATTTAATATCCAACCCATTTATTTTCTTTGGGATTTATTGAATATTGTTTCCTTTCTTCATCATATTTCATGTACTTACCATAGGGACATGTAGATGACCTTTGTATGAGTCCTCCCTATTCCTTTTACCTCTCAACAAACTACCAATTTCTCTACAACTTCCTTTCCCAATTATTTCTTCTTGTAACCTGAGACTAATGTCCTTGGAAAAGGAATCCCAAGTTTTTGAAATTGTATTAGTCTCCTTCTCAATAGCCTCCTAAGTGTCATCCATAGGATTTTTGTATTTCCTAAAGATAGAATGAAAATACTCAACCACTATTTTAATATTCCCCTTTCCTTTTAAAACCTTTGTGATGAATCTTAGGATTCTTTGCTCTTCCAAAGTTCAAAATAGGTAAAGTCACTCTTTTTGAAGGGGTGTTACTCTAGGGGCATGTTTGCAATTTTTTATAGAATTTTTCAAAGAATAAAACAAGTAGAATGGAAAGGAGACCACCATTTTATGTTTAAAATGATTTAATGGGATAAAATGTTACATACTTTATAATGTTGAATGAAAAAGACATCTGAGAGGGGGGGTGAATCAATTGTAGCAAATTAAAACATCAAAATCCTCAACAATAATCAAATCCACATGCATTTATTAAACCCTTATTCTGTTAAAGTGATTAAACATGAAATACAAATAATAGAAACTGAAATAACAACACCACACACAAGAGAACACTAGATTTACGTGGAAAACCCAACGAGAAGAGAACACTAGATTTACGTGGAAAACCCAACGAGGGAAAACCACGGTGAAGATTAGCTCATAATATAAGTAATTGCAAAATCTGAACAAGGGCTCACTGTCAGAATAAGACACAATGTCCAAAAAGGCTCATAGCTAGGGCTCACAACCACAAAAAGAAATACAAGAAGATAGAAGAGAAATGTTACACGGAGAATATGTTCTCAATGCAACAAGGAATCCATAACAAAAGCTCCAATAATTTCATAGCCTTGCATGAAAGATTTCACACCTTCAGCACGCTGCTTTCAAGAATCCAAATACTTGAAATTCACACTGCTCTACTCAAATTCACATCACACATAACTCACATCGATCTCACATCTATCTTTCTTCTCTCTTGCATCTCCCAACAACATTACTCTTATTTATATCAACCTCAACCTCAAGAACCTTCTCCAAGGTTGGAAACTATCTATTACACTTACAAATTCAAATTAGGTTGGCACCTAAACATTCTTGCGGTGGATAGGAATGGAGGAGACCCATATAAATCCTTAATTAGGACCCAAATAGATCCCAACACACCTCAACACACTTCCATAAACTTTGCATGTAGTGCTAACACAAGGTTAGCCAATACACGTGCTAAACACCATAAACATTAAGTACATGCTTCCTTAATCAAATCTAAAACTTTTAGACAACAAAATTCACTTGAAAATGATCTAGAATAATCTACAAACTACTTGAGATTCATCAAACACTTCATCCAAACTCATAATGTTCATACAAATACTTCAACCTAGAACATCCAATAAACCTCATTCGCACAACATGAGACACACACTATATTGTACCAAATCAAGTGAAACCTTGAATACTGAAAGGTTGAAACATTATAAGTAACTTCCCAAATCCACACAACCTAAAGCTAAATTGTGAAGAAACGTGGAGCAAATACATTTCTCCCAGGCCATAGAAAACATTACTGAAAAACTAGTACACACACTGGTGAAAATAACTCACTCTATGCAACGATCCATAAATCCAAATTTTGAATATAGCAACCTCTAACAACCTTGAACAACATATTAGATTCACGCAGGAATAGCATCAACAAAATAAAACACGAAGCACATCCTGGAGCACATTCTGAACACTTGCACAACACTGCTTTCTCTATTTATCAAATTTTCTCAAAAACAATTGGAAACCAAGTAGCAGAGACATCATCTCTACACATTACTTCATTCCAACTCATCTCCAGACACTGCAGTAAAAAAGATAGCTCCATGTACTCATAACACTTCCTCAATATCTCAACTACACATGCACAACCTACAACATCCTATTCTCCTCTTTTTCCATAATTTTCTCAATATCCTCGACATCTTCATCATGCAACAAAACTCCTTAGCACATAGTTGACATCAATGACAACACCAACCTATAGAATTCTTGTTGACATCAATGAAAACACCTTCACACTTGCAATAATCTCCCCCTTTTTCATTGATGGCAACACATGATGTGAAAAACCATCAAAGACAACACAACAACTCTAAACACACTTTCTTATGATTCCATTCCTTCATCAAAGACAACACAACAAATCTAGACACACTTTCTTATGATTTCCTTCCTTTTCTCCTCCTGAGTAAATAAATTTTTTCACATGATACTTTCTCCCCCTTTGACATCAATGACAAAGGACAAAGTCTTTTTCATTGTTCTCCCCCTTTGAGGTTGGACCGATATACTTGCTCTAAATACTCCCCCTTAGGAGTACACCTAATTAAATCAAGAACTCAATGACAACATATGACACTACCTACTCCCCCTAAGAGGTACCCACCAACATCAATCTTAAAAAGAGATAGATTCATAGATCCATTGGATTGATGCATCTCCATATGCATCTAGTTCAAATGAGGGGAAATAACCCCCAACTTCTCTCGAAGATACTCAAAAGTATCTTTCAAAAGAGCCTTAGTGAATATGTCAACAATCTGATCCTTTGTAGGTACATACTCAAGTTTCACCTCATTCTCCATAACTTTCTCTCTCAAAAAGTGATACCTAATAGATATATGCCTTTTCATTGAATGCATTATTGGATTATTTGAAATGTTAATTGCACTTGTATTATCACAGAAGATAGATATAGGCTCATCATACAAAACTCTGATATCCTTCAATGTCTGTCTCATCCACAAAACTTGTGTACACCATGATGTTGCAATATACTCAGCCTCTGCAGTGGATAAGGAAATTGAATCTTACTTCTTACTCAACCATGACACCAATCTACATCCAAGAAAGAATGCTCCACCACTTGTACTTTTTTTCGTCATCAACACAACCAATCCAATTTGCATATGTATAAGCATTTAGTGTAAATTCAGTATCCTTAGGATACCACAAGCCATAATCCAATGTGCCTCTTAAATATCTTAACATCATCTTCATTGCTACAACATGTGTTTCTTTAGGTTCTTCTTGAAATCTAGCCACAAGACAAACTGCATGCATGATATCTGGTCTAGTAGCAGTTAGATATAGTAGTCCAACAATCATAGATCTATATTTTCACTTATTAGCCTTAGGTAAATCATCATCTTTGCTTAATTTACAACTAGTCACCATAGGAGTGCATATCGGTTTGGAATCTTCCATTTCAAACTTCTTCAACATCTCTCTAACATACTTAGATTGTAAAATGAAAATCCTTTTATTTATTTTCTTGATTTGTAAACCAAGGAAGAAATTCATCTCTCCAAACATTGACATCTCAAAATATTTATGCATCTCTTCAGCAAATTTCTTACACATAGCTTCATTTCCTCCAAAGATAATATCATCCACATACACAATCACTATTAAGATCTTGTCTTCTTCAATTTTGAAGTAAAGATTACTATCTGCAGTTCCTTTATTGAATCCTTGTTGTATCAAATATTTGTCCAATCTTGCATACCAAGCTATGGGAGCTTGCGTCAATCCATATAATGCCTTCTTCAATTTACACACCATATCTGGTTGATCTGACAACTGAAATCCTTATGATTGTTTCATGTAAACCTCTTCTTTTAATTCACCATTTAGAAAATCAAACTTCACATCCATTTGATAAACTTTAAAGTCCTTATGTGCTACAAATTCCAAAAACATTCTGATAGCTTCCATTCGGGCCACAAGGGAAAATGTCTTGTCAAAGTCTATTATTTCCACTTGTGAGTAACCCTTACACACAAGTCTTGCCTTATTTCTTACCACTTCTCCATTCTCATTCAATTTGTTTCTAAATACCCACTTAGTTCCAATTATTTTCTTGTTTTCAGATCTAGAAACCAATTCCCAAGTCTATTTTTTCTCAATTTCCTAAGTTCTTCTTCCATTGCCTTCATCCAATGTTCATCTTTGCATGCCTTAGTCACTGTTTTAGGTTCCACTTTACAAAAGATTCTTCGGAATGATTCTTTTGCACATACTTAGGGGTCTTCTCTAGAGCTTCTTCCTCTTCATTCTGTACTTCTTTTTCATCAACTTTTTCTTCTTCTCTACAATTAGGTTCATTTGACACATATCCATCTACTGCAATTGAATTTTGCAAATTTTAATCAACCTTTACATTTTCACTTTCAACTATCTTTCTCAACCTTTTATTGTAATATTTGTAAGCTTTAATTTTAGTAGAATATCCAAGGAAGATACCTTAATCAGACCTTGCATCAAACTTTCCTAAGTTTTATTCATCTCTCTTGATGTAACATTTGCTTCCAAATAATCTAAAGTATTTCACAATAGGAATCCTTCCATACCATAACTCACGAGGAGTCTTTGTGCTATTAGCTTTAGCTTGAACTCTATTAAGTGTGCAAACAACAATATGAATTGCTTCTCTCTAGTAGAATTCCAATAGATTTTCTTCTTTCATCATAGTCCTAGTAGCTTCTTGAATAGTTTGGTTTTTCCTCTTAACAACTCCATTCTGCTGAAGAGTTCTAGGGGCAGACAAGTGCCTCTTTATTCCATGAACTTCACAAAACATGTCAAACTCATTAGAGTTGAATTCTCCACCTATGTTAGATCTCAAACATTTGATTTTCAGATCCATTTCATTCTCAACCATAGCTTTAAATGCCTTGAATTTATCTAATGCATCAAAATTCTCTCTAAGAAAAGTAACCCATGTCATCTTAGAGTAATCATCAATAAAAAGCATAAAATACCTATCACCTTGAAGAATTATCACCCTCGTATGACCACAAAGAGCTATATGAATTAATTCCAACAATCTGATAGTAGACTATTCCTTCCCTTTGAAACTACTCCTTGTTTGTTTTCCAAATTCATAATACTTACAAACAACATTGATAGGCTTTGTAATTCTTGGTAGATCTCTCACTACATGAAATG